>JANAVB010003400.1:79942330-80234830 GCA_029216955.1 Iris pallida
AGGTCTCCAGGCGCCTTTGATGTCTTGGTCGTCGTCTTCCTCAACAAGTATGGTTTTATTGTTTTTACATCTTTCTTTTATTTTCTGTATCGAATGGTTATGTAACTCTGCTAGTGTAAGGCTTTCACCATAACCCATGTAGTATCCCTGGGGAAACAAGTTAAAAACTTTCTGGAACATAATTTCAATATTAGACTAATATAAGTTGGTAACTGTCCTATGCACACACAATTCCATAAGGCTTCATAAATTGATGTTGTTACCAATGATTGTGGCGTGAATATCCTGATAGCTCAGTTAAAGAATATTAAGATAACTCATCTTTCCAGGACAAGAAGAGTTGATCAGTATATATGGAAGTGGTACAAATATTGAACAACTCACTTCTCCAGAGAGCAAAAACCACATAATTAACATAATGCCGATGTTGTTTAACAAAAGAAAATTGAGATCAGAGCTTCTAGAATTAACTCTAATGTCTTCAAGATGATGACTTCGAATTGATTATATTCTGAGGGGCATAACAAGTCTGTTAAGATAAAATCTCAATTTTGCCAATTTTGATCCAGATGTTGCATAGACATTTCACATGTATCATCATCATCATCATTACATACCATCATCTTCATACATTCTCTATATAAGTAATGCCTGTCGAGGTCAATTGGCGATACGATGTCGGGGAGTTCAGCGTCCCGATACTATATGTTAAGCAAGTGAAGGTGGCGTTGTTGTATTCATTAAGGTTAATTCTTGTTTTTTGATGGATAGAGGTTATAAATTTATTGGGTGATTAGCTTTCAACTGCTGGAGGAACACTAATTTGCATCTGATGGCATATGGGATGCCCTTTCATCGGAGATGGCTGCCAAGTCTTGCCGAGATTATCTGCAGAACTTGCAGCAAAGCTGGTTTGTTAAGGTGATTCCCAAAGTTCTGTAGTTATGAAGACAGTTAAAATATTTAATTTTGCCATGAGGTTCAAGATTGAATGCCTTAGTTATCCTTTATGCTTCAGGAAGCTCTAAGAACAGTGGCCTGAAAGATGACACAACTTGTCTAGTGGTTGATATTGTTCCATCTGATCACTCTATCTCACCATCAACTCCCCAAAAACATCAGAATAAGTTGAGATCTCTGTTTTTAACGACTAAGGTCTCCTAGTTCCATGAAACATACAAACAAACTACCTTCCTTTGGGTCTTTCGAAGAATTATTTGAAGAAGGCTCTGCGATGCTGGAAGAGCAGTATGTTATTCTTTGCATTTGTACCATTTTTAAAGCTCTTTTATGCTATTCAGTTAGATGATAACTTGTACAATCTTTTTCTCACAATCCTACATGCCACTTTATACGCACCATTTGGACTTGTAGTTATGTTCACGGACACTAATACGTACTACGCATTAAGGAGTCAGACACACGACAATACTGACAAATCAAGACAACTGATTTTCATGTGCCCTGGTGTATTAGGGTCGTTGTGTCTAACTTGTTTTTGACATGCACAAACACGAAATGGTCAAACACGATTAGTTTGGAATATTTATGCTCTTAGTTTGGATTCCCAACACAAAATCACTCAATAGGCTGTAATCACAGACGCTCCAGTTAATGAAACTAGGTCACTGACGTCAGGGAGTGAACCTAGATTTTTTTTTGAAGGGTGTGGGGGGACCTTAACTTAAAATTCAAGGGGCGTTATATATAGAAATTTATAAACACAGTTAAAAATAACTAAAAAATAGATCTCAGGACCTCCAAGTTAAAAATCCCATCATTTACCAAATAGGCAACCATAAATGTTTTTTTAATAGAAAATTGTGTAAACAATAAGAAAAACAACATATGTAGCATGACACGGAAAACTCAGCCCTCACACCCACCCCCTCCCTTAACTTACATTTCTTTCACACTAACTGATTAAATATAATGATTCTTCTTAGAAGTTAGAACGAAGAAACGCAGCCACCTTTTGAAAAATATCCTAATTACTAATATATTATCAAAATTTATGATCTCAAAACCAAAATCTGGGACATTTGCCTTGTTTTCCCTTTTACAAAATGGACATTGTTGGGATTTAAAAACTTAAAATCCTCTCCAACTGCAGCCGTAAGTCTTTATATTCCACCATATTGTTACTCTGTTAGTGCAAAAAACATGTTCTGCACCACTACCGCAATCACAGGATCCCCGTCAGGTCAACATCATTGCCACCACGGCACTCTGGTTTGGCTAACACCAACTCTTCCATGACGCTAAAAACTGCCCTCTGACCTTTTCTTCATACCATCATCAGCAGTTGAAGCTAATCACCCATAAAATTTATTAAACCTCTACCCCTCATCATACAAGGGCTCTAAACTCTTTTCTCAGGAATTTGATGCGTGGCCATGGATCAGTAGCCTAGACTAATATCTGTTCAATCTATTAATGAGAATTTCTCCCTTGACAGATTTTGTCTCATCTCGAAGACATGCTTTAATGTGCCTATGGATGAGACTGGGATAATAGGTATGTAAACTATGTTTCAAATATACAGATATGCCTAAGACTTAGAGATGATGATGATGATAATCATCGTCTGTGTCATATTAATTTATATGGTCCTCTTCCATCACAATTGCCTGAGCTATGGATCATTTTGACAATTAACCTAATGATGCAGCCAAGTTCAGGCAGTTGGGCATGATCAGTGCTTTCTGTAGCTAATACATCTCCATATTCTCTTATATAGATCAGAGAGCATCACCAATAGACCACAGACAGTTTAAGAGTTTGGTATAAAAACAAACTTTACTCAACATGCTGGACAGGACAAATAGCATGTCACTTTTGAAATGTAGACTTCCCACCAAAAGTACTGAACAAATCTAACTTTCTAATTGTACGATCTGGTTGATACCATGAAATGAAAACAGTAGCATGTGATCAAATGGATAGATGGGCACAACAACATATGCTCGACAGTATTGTAATCAAGGTTCAAAAAGGAGGTGTCTCTACTAGTTGAACCCTCCCATAAGTTTTATTATTGGCATTTCAATGAATTCAGATCCAAGTATCAGAGTATCAGATTCCAATATACTAGTGGCTCATTTTTAAACAAAGGGCAAAAAAAATTGTACTCTTCTGTTCGAGTTTTGCCAGTGTGGTTGTCGGACTGCGTGGAACTCTCTTGCATATTGCGATTGTTCAGGTACATAATACTAGTGCAGTACAACAGTCATTTGCAAGCAATATTTCTTTGATTACGCTAATTCCTTTTTTTTGTTTATGATATTCGAATGTTGTTGTTGCTTGTTATAAACTAATATTTTGTTAATATGCCTCTCTTTGTTATTTGCAGGTCCTCTTCTCCTTTTAAAGTTTGAAAGTGTACAAGTTCTTCATTTCTTGCAATTTTTACATTATATTACAAAGATATTGAACCTTGTTTTTATCTTTTTCAGGGTTTTGCTACATGTTTGTGGACAGTTTAATGTGGCCAAGTTTTGATGTACAATTTTGGTAGTTGTAAATGTATATATGTATTTGGATATTCTATTTTGAGAATGTAATGAAGATGTTGATATGTACCTATTTTGAGAAATGTAATAAGATGGTGATATCTAATGTTAAGTTTTTGGAATGTAATACATACTGTGCAGTATAGAGCATTAAAATGTGCTATTTTGAATAGTATAAAGTGTTATAAATGTGCTGCATTGAGCCTATACATATTGTCTATTCATGATGTTTTAAAATTGTTCTGATTGTGCACTATATTAACTATTCATAACGCTTTTATAGAAACTATTCATGACGGTTATTTTATGACGCTTTTAAAAACATTTATAACACCCGTTTTTATAACGGTTGCTGTGGAAAAAAAAACGTCATGGTTCGTCATTAATGACGCTTTTTAGCCGTCATTAAAAGGGTTTTTTGTTGTAGTGATTGTATTAACAACCACAAAATTTTAATATCTGAAATACAAGTCTAAGACAAAACAAGAAATAAGATAAATAAACTTTAGACATCTACTCCGAGCTCTACTAGTGTCCTCTAGGCTAGCTGTGATCCTCCAAGTTACCTGTAAAATTTTATTAACAGGTCCAATCAGACAGGAACGTGCACAATATATCTCACGCAGTTCATATCATGATAGAAAATATAAAGTATGCTATAGAATAAGATACATGAAACGCTATAAAAAATAAATATGAAGAGAAAGAGAGAATCTGATAAACAAAAGATATCTATATATGGTAATAGATAACTGTAAGTGACTATGTGATTTAGAGTATAAGATAGACATGTGAACGGTTGGATTTATACATGATTACACTACAGAGTTTATACATGATTACACTACTTTGAAATTATTCATATGACTACTTCTACTCCCCCGTATCCCAATCAATATACAAGGATCTAGACAGGTTATGTTATTGTACATAAAGATTATACATGAAGCTCATAAGATCATGAGAGTACATGAGAGCACATGAGTGTATATGAATAATAAGAGTCCATAAAATATATGATGTTCGTGAAAAGCACATGACATGATGTTTTCGATACACCTGAGAGGGATAACGTCTCATGTAAATATCCATATAATACTACTCCGTGATAATATTGTGTCAGCATTAAGTAAATTAGTCTATAACAAGAATATAATTCCTAGCAAGTATGAAACGGTCAAAGAATGTACTCGTTTGATATCCCGAATGTCTGATGAGAATATGAGTTCGAACTGGAGTATCTGAGTCCTATTTAGAGAAACCATAGGTCACAAAGTGTCCAACTTGAATTTAGAGAAATTTATAATGCATTCTAAATGATTCTAGGTCATTCTGGGTCAAAGTCAACCCTTGGTCAACTCTAGTCAACCTTGGTCAACCATTCTGGTCAAACTAGGTCAACCCTAAGTCAACTAGTCCATTATTCCAAGTTTAGGTCAAATTTGAGTAATCTAGTCATTTTAAGTCCATTTCGGTCAAGTTTAGATCAAGTTTGACCCAAAGTTGACTTTTGTCAACTTGGTCAACTTGCTAGTCAACTATGGCAAGTTAGGCCTATTGGGTCATTTCTAAATTAACTCAATAAGCTATAGACGAAGTCCTATAGTTAAAACCAATTTATACATTTATCAATCCATTATATATATATATATATATATATATATATATATATATATATATATATATATATATATATGTATATATATATATACACACACACACAACCACAACTATATACATATATATATATATATATATATATATATATATATATATATATATATATATATATTTTAAATATATATATATATATATATATATAAAAATATATATATATATATATATATATATATATATATATATATATATATATAAAGGGAAGAAACAACCAAGTGTGTGCATGTGTTGCTGTGAACTGGAGGGGCTGCTGCCCTCTAATGCTGCTGCTACTATCATCCTCTTCTAAATCCCTCTAACTATATATACATTTATGTATATGTATATATACACAAAACACAACTATACATATATACTCTTAAGTATATATATACACAACCACAACTTCTCTATGTATATACATACCAATACTCAACTGAACCTGATTCAATACTCAAACTGTAACCCACATATCCAAACCCAAGTTCCAATACCAACATACAACTAACAAGTATACCTATATATATATCATAATATCATATATATACCTATCACATATATAGATATATATAACCCAACTATACTATATATATATATATATATATATATATATATATATATATATATATATATATATATATATATATATATATATATATTATATATATATATATATATATATATATATACCAACTATATAGTATCAAATATATATCATTACAACTCACACATCTAACACAATATCAAACTGGACCCAAAACTGGAGATTAAAATAGAAATCAAAATCTGGAAACAAATTCTAAAATCTAAACTAGTTTTCAAATTCAACTTCAAACTCACATTAACACAATCCCAACTTATATCCCAAAATCCAAAATACTCTAAAACTCATGAAACTCGACAAACACGAAGGTATACACGTGTGTGACATGCTCGGGTACTAACAGGGTCGAACCTGAATCCGTATTGTGTCCAAACAGTACGTATCGCACGGGTACATGCATGCGTGAATAGAAACGTGCTCGTGGGCACGTGTCGCACTCAATAGAACACCACACGCAACATGAGGAGCCTCGTGCTCGTGCATATAGCTAGGCGGGGTCTAGGTCTATGTGTACACTAAACTGACATGTCACCATGTCGTGTCCACGCGTCGCACGAGACACGTATCAGGGCGGCTGTGCGTGCATGCACGGTATCAACCAAATCAGGATAGACGCGATAACTTCGCACATACTCAACAAAATCTTATAAAATTTCACGAGCACATGGGCAGAGGTTGCCCCCACATGTCCATAAAATTTCACATGAAATCGTGTCCTGTGCATCGAGTTATGACACTCAGACTGCAGGACAGTGCACGAGCTGAACGCACGCACGCACGCACGCGCGAGGCCTCTTGGGCGCGTGTCGACCCCCGTAGGTCGCAACACGAGCCACGTCGTGCCACGTGGTCGAGTCTAGGGCTAGCCTAGGCCTAGGGCTTCATGTCCATGCTCCTGGTTCGTGTCCTCATCGCGTCGTGTCCGCGAACGAAGGCCGTGTCAGCGACGTTTCCATGCGCGCGTGCACAGTTCAGCCGACCAGTGCGGCTTCGATTTCTTTGGGCACGCTCCATGAAACATCATGAAATTTTAGGAGCATATGGCCAGAGGTTGCCCCCATGTGTCCACAAATTTTTATGACCAACTGTGTTGTATTCGTCGGGTTATGGCACTCGAACAACAGGGCATGCACGAGGCTGTGCATGGGCCTCGTACACGTGTGTCCGTGTCCAGTTTGGACACCAAAAATGTGTCAAATCAAGATCCGTCTTAACGAAAGTTGTTTCAAATATCAACAGCAACAACTTCGTGAAACCAAATCAAAAAATAACAACTTTCGATTCTAAGAGAAATTTTGTCGAACACGTGTTCCAATACACCGACACGTGTCCGATACGCCTATCAAACGGATAAGAAAACCTACCAAACTACATGTACAGGTCTTGTGTACCTATATGGATGCATCTACAAAGAAAAATCAGAATTTATAGGTGTTTAGAGGGGTTTACCTATTGAGAGTCAATATCTCAATAAAACGAGCCTCCAAACGCGTCGATGCCGATTTCCTCCTGTCCAATGCCTCCGATTCCTAGCTAGTAAGTCCCCGGCAGGTTCCTCTCCTTCCAATGATCGCAACGTACTTCATTTGGATGGATTTGGATGAGAATGAGAAAGTTAGACTTTGGAGGAGAAGGGAGTTTCTAGGGATTGAGAAGCTTGACGGCTACAAGCATATAACTCCAAGAGGGGGGCTACTGTTTGTGGCCGGCCAGGGGTTAGCTAGGTTTAGGTTAGGGTTTTCTATGGGCTACCATGCAATTAAAGTCCACATAAAGCCCATTAGCAAAAAGGCCAAAAAGCTTCACGTTAAAAATAGCCTAAAATGCATTAAATTGTTTCCTAAATTCGACTAATGCTCTAATTGAAATCTAATTAGTGAATTAAGTCTCTAATCACATGGTTAGTCTTCTAATCAAGGTTAACTAAGGTTAAACCATCTGCTAATACCGAAAGCACCAATCAAAACTTACAACACCAATCAAATTAATAATAAATAATCAAAAAATTTTAAAATATTACACAATTACTAAAATACCCTTATTTGAAAAGTGGTGGTTACAACGACACAACAAGTTCAAGACAGAACATCACCTATGATCCAATACGACACATCAAGTTCAAGATAGACGTCGTCTACAAGTTGTTGCATTGCAAATATAATTTGTTCTCAGTTTGTAATTTTTGATTTATTAAGTCTAGGAAAATATGTACGTTGAGTCGCACTGTGTCATCTCAACCCCTAAACATATTTTTCCAAGCTCCACCAAAAAAACAAACCAATTTCTGAACCAAACCATACCACCCTCACCCATATAAGACTTTTGGTCAGAGGTAGACCGAACTCGGGCTGAACTCGGCCTCCTTAAAATTAGCAACCTGATTTTTAGGACCACCTTGCTGCGAGCTGTCCAACGTTCGAATTTTTGAATATTTTGGGACAGAACTCTGGCCGAACTCTGCCTCCCCTGCCTAGTATAAAAGAGCTTGATTCTTCTCATTTCAAATCATCTCTTACTCTCAAGCTTTAATTCTTCCAAGCTTATATACTCTAAGCCTTACTCTTCCAAATCCCCTAGCCATAAAACTTCCTAGTCCCAAGGTGCTCAGTGCGATTTAGCTAGAAGTTCTGTGCAAGAGTTAAAAGAAATCAATTAGAAAATTCCAAGTTTTGCATCTGCGAAGTTAAAGTATTCGAGTGCTTCAAAAGCTCGTGTCTTTAAGAAGTTGGCGTGCTCTTCGGACTAAAGGCACGTGTGTACCCTATTTCATAAATAGTGGATTTCAACTCCGAGCAAGAGTTCTCGGGCCTGGACTAGTCCTCCACGAGAAAAACCAGGATATATCGCTGTGTTTGCGTTTGTTTTTCTAAACACTTTTACTTTCCGCATTATACTCTCTGATTATATATTCTCTCAGCATTTGTTTTCTGGACTTAGCATAGAGTTATTTTTAATTGATCATTATCGACACAAACTCTATTCACCCCCCTCTAGAGTTGCCTACATGCTACTTCAATTGGTATTAGAGCTATGGTCTCTTGATAAAGGATTAACACCCTAGAGTTGGTCTATGGCAACCACACAACCCATTTTCACAAACTACAGTGAAGGACAGTCCACTATAGGCCACCCCTATTTGATGAAACTAACTACACTTACTGGAAGTCACAAATGAGTTTCTATCTAAAATCTCTAGACTTTAACTTATGGACCATAGTTACAGATAGTTGTAAGAAGCCTGCTAGAATTATAGTTGATGGGAACCTCATAGAGAAACCTCATGACAAATATACTGATCCAAAAAAGAAACAGGCTAGTGTAGATGTTAGGGCTATTAATGCTCTCTTCTGTGCTATAGACAAGACTGAATTCAACAGGGTATCTACGTGTACCACTTCACACGAAGTATAGAAGCTTCTAGAAGTAACTCATGAAGGAACCACTCAAGTCAAGGAATCAAAAATCAGTCAGCTAACACAGGAGTATGAAGCATTCAAGATGAAGCCCAACGAGACGATCACAAAGATGTTCACCAGATTTCTCGACATCGTCAACCCTCTATCTTCCCTTGGAAAGAACTACTCCAACCATGAGAAGATACGCAAGGTGCTAAGGAGACTAACGAAGAACTAGAATCCCAAAGCCACTACAATCATCGAAGGCAACGATCTCACTACCACGTCTCTGGAGACTCTGATGGGCAAACTAATGACGCATGAGCTCGACCTTAAGGACTTTGAAGAATTTGCTCCAAAGGAAAAAGAAATCTCTCTAGGAGTTTATCATCGAAAGATTGCTCCAAATAAAATAGACGATGATGACTCCGAAGGTGATGATCAAGCACTCATGGTTCGCAACTTCAAGAAGTTCCTATGATTCAGTCGAAGAAAGAAGGAACAACAAAAAGATGACGATGAAGAGCCTACCTGCTATGGTTGTAAGAAGATAGGGCATGTCAAGAAAGACCGTCCTGCAGCAAAGAAAGGGAGGCGATATGAAAAATCATATAAGAAGCCATCCTCTCGAAAGTATGCCAACACAAGTATCTGGCACGAAAGCGAAGCCAGTGACTCAGAAGAAAAGAGGATACCCCCCAAGATACTATAAATGTCTGTCTAATGGCAACTTTCGACAAAGTAACAAATGATCCACTTGATGACTATACTTTTGATGAACTTGGAGATGCTTTCAGTAATTTACTTGAAGATCATAAGAATTACATAGTAAATACAAACATGCAAAGGATGAGTTAAGACTCATAAAGCTGAGATTCATAGACTATCATGCTTACTTGATAATATTAGAGACACACCACTCACAGAGAACACTGAGGAGTTATCCAAACTTAAATTAAGCTTACACGATGCTGAATCACGTATTGAGAAACAAACATATGATCTTACTATACACAATAAAGAACTTACAGAAGAGAAAAAGATACAATATTACAGTTGTAAGAATTAGTGTTTTGACTGCCAAATATAATGAAATATATACTGCCTCTAAAAGAATAGAGATCAGGCTAGGCAAATAAGTTATTCAACCTCGAACTCAGTCTCACGGTCACAGCACATACACGAGACACAAGACTACTCAATACATGAGTACACGACATAAGAAAAAATGCATACACAAGCTGCACACAAACATGCTTTTATGTACACATATTCTCATGCAATACGACAATCACCCACACATAGACAGCACTATCATCCTACTCATAACACAAATATGCATGCTACATGTCACTACTGTGGTAAATATGGACATACTTTACCACAATGTAGAATCAGAAGATTAGTTGATTTAAACATGTATGCATGGGTACCGAAGACTAACATTTCAGGACCCTCAAGGATTTGGGTACCAAAGGTAACATCTACTCGTGGTGTAGGTGAACCTTCCTTCATCTTCTAGAAGCAAATTGATTCTCGATAATGGGTGCTTGCGACATACGATTGAAAATGCAAATCTTTTCACAACACTATCGATGAAAAGGGAAGGATATGTATCCTTCGGCAACAATCTAAAAGGTTATATTATAGGTAACGGTACTATTGGTAATCCTCCCTCTCCTGTCATTAAAGATGTTTGTTTAGTAACAGAATTAAAGCATTGCTCAGCATTAGTCATTTTGCTGAAAATGGATATGATGTTAAGTTTGGAAAAAATAAATGCTCTATATATGATAGATCATCTGGAGAAATCGCTTTTGAAGGGATAACGGAAGATAACATATATATATTCTCTCTCTCGAAAGATACTAATAATGCAGGAAGATACCTCTACGCTCACAAGGATGAAATTTTACTATGGCATATGCATCTTGGAGATGCAAACATGGATACCATATAAAGACTTTCAACCAAGAAGCTAGTAAGAGGACTACCAGATATCACATTCAAAACGGATACGATATATGTCGAATGTGAGAAAAATAGGGCGACAAAATCTTTTTTTTAAATCCATCAACTCTGTAAGTACTACTAGACCCTTGCAACTTCTTTATATTGATTTGTTTGGTCCTAGTAGAGTAGCCAATCTTGGTGGAAAATTCTACGCCTTTGTGATTGTTGATGACTTTTCTCGTTTTACTTGGATTTTTTTCTTTCAAACAAAAGTGATACTCTCTATTTTTGAAATTTTTGCTAAAAAGGTATAAAACCAAAAAGGCTTCATGATTACTTAAATTCAAAGTGATCATGGCGGCAAATTCGAAAACTTTGATTTTAAAAAGTTTTGTGATTTAAATGGATTTAATCATCAATTTTTTTGTCCTAGAACTCTCCAACAAAATGGTGTTGTGGAGCAAAAGAATATAACTCTTGGCGATATGTCTAGAGTCATGTTGAATCAGTTTTCACTTCCAAAATATTTTTTGGCAGAAGCTGTAAGTACAACATGCCATCTCTTGAATAGGACTTTGATTCGACCTATTTCGAAGAAAACTCCCTATGAACCTGAGTTTGGTAGAACCCCAACTATTTTTTATTTTAGAGTGTTCGGTTGTCGCTACTTTATCCTGAATACCAAAGATAACTTAGGCAAGTTTGATGCCAAACTAATGAAGGTATTTTTCTTAGATATGCTTCCAAGAGTAAAGAATACAGAGTGTTTAACAAGCACTCCATGATTGTTGAAGAATCTGCTAATGTTACTTTTGATGAGAATAATAGTACATCAGCTGTTCCTGTAACACCCCAGTCCCAAAATACGTAGGACTAGGAACGTAGACATGTCAGCTGTATTTATACGAAGTATACTCCAATATATGGAAGCCTCGTATGAATACATAAGCTGTAAAATGCAGTAGAACCATAACTAATCTCATCCACACAAAATAAATGAATAAAAGACATCATATAAAGATAATGAATTGTCTTGATACAATATGTTAGGCGGAGACAAATCCACTACCAACAAGTAAGGAAAGAAATACATGGAAATAAGATGAGTTTGGCGAGCAAATCGAAGACGATCCAAGTGCAATCATCCTCGAAGAAATAGCGATGATCACGGCTAGAACTAGAACACATGCGAAAGACAATAGCACACACCTGGCGAGATAACCAGGTCCTCAGAGGGACATAACAAGACACATAATATCATGTCAATAACTGAATAATAAAAGCTCAACAAAAAAATATATGTGACTAAACAGATAAAGGTCTTAACCATTCTATGTGAAAATGTAATTTGAAGACAACGTTCCACACAAGGGCCTTCCGAAGCTAGAAACACGATGCGTTAGCATTTCAACCGAGACACTAGTGGCATCTAGAGAAAAGTAACAAATAAATGCACGACACACTAGCTCTCGGGTGAGTTACTAACGACAGCTAGAGGAAAGTAAATGCACGGCCCATTAGCACTCGACTGAGTCACAAATGGCAGCTAGAGAAAAGTAAATGTGTGAAAGCCCCTGCGCCTAATAACTGTCTTCACCCTTCCCATGCACTACTCGTGCTGAATCTACACCATGATATTTCTAATAACCGCTAAGTCTTCTAGACAACTATATTAGCAGTTATATCCTAACGCTCGTCCCGTACGCACCGATGTACAGTCGGTACGCAAGTTCGAATCTATATGAGACACGTGACATCGTGGTACATAGGTGTCGGCCAATGAATACGGCACAAACAAAGGCGGTCTCTTAACTCTAGGCCAAATGTAAAGAAAACTACAATATAATAATTTGCAACTACATACTATTTTGAAAGAACAACTTATAAGAATTAAAACATGCATGATATTGAGCAAAAAATTAAACAGTAAAGGCAAGGTGTCTTGCCTGATGTGTCGCCTGGTGGTGCGAAGATCTAACAATTCTAATTAGTCTAATTGCCAAGGCCAGTATGTAAGGGGTTCGAAGTCACAAAAAAAATAGGACACATGATTAGCCATGAGCAATGGGGATAATTCGAAGAGAATTACGAGAGATAAGTACTTTTACTATTTTTAGAAAATATTATAATATTTGATTTTATGTTTTTCTTAGTCCAAATAATTTCTAGAAAAATACTTGAAAAATCACAGATCGTTTTTAGACTAACTTTGTAAAATATGATTTATGAGATAAAAGAATATATTTTAGTTGTTAGGAAATAATTTTTCTAGTCAAATGCCTTTAGGAATTTATTAGAAAGTATTTATAGAGGATTTTAGAAAACATTTTGAAAACTATTTATAATATTAAACTATATTAATCAAAATATCTTTATAAATATTTTAAAAATATTATTTATACTCAAAAAGTATATTCTATCTGTCAAAAGACCTTAAAGGTAAATATTTGGAGAATATTAGGGCAAACTATAGATTTTATATCAAACCTTATCTTTTAAATTAAAAACCACATAATTAATACAATTCTATATTTAGAAATAGTTTAATATTTATTAAAATATTAATAATGATTTTATGAACCCATGACAATAATAATAATAATAATAATAATGATAATAATAATAATAATAATAATAATGATGATGATAATAATAATAATAATTAATAATAATAATAATAACTGTATTAACAATCATAATAATAATACTAATACATTAATAGAAATAATAATGAAAATAATAATAATAATATAATTTCCTAATAACTATACCATTCCCCTTAATTTGGTCACAAAGAAAAAAAAATCAAGAGAGTGAGGAGGAGAGAGAAGGAAGAGGGGAAGTTACCAGGGCTGCTCGGCGCTCGGCCTGGCGACGGCCGGTCGGATCTCCAGCGGTCGGTCGGAGCAGGTACTGTGCGCACGACACAGCGACGGCTGGAGGAGCGGCGCGAAGGGAGTTCACCGAGGCGGCGGGAGAGAGGATCGGCGGTCGGGGTTTGATGGAGGCGGCAGACGACGGATAGCCTCACCGGCGGGCGGAGGTCAGCACGGCGCGCACACGGGCGCGGAGGTGGTCGGGACTGGTGGCGGAAGGCGGAGAGAAGGCGGAGCTTCGGCGGTTAGGCGCTTGGCCTGGCGGCGGGGGTTCTCGGTTGCGGCGCTCAGGCACGGCGTACCAGGGTGGCGCCGGGCGGTCCAGGCTACGGGGGCGGAGTCGCCGGGTGTTGACGTCGGACTGGGGAACAACGGATGGGCAGAGCGCTACTACCCCACGGCAACGGCGGACCAGGCAGATGGCGACGCGGAGGTGCTCGTTCCGCGGATAGGCACGAAAGAGTCGACGACGATCACAGCACTGATCTCGAATACGGGCGCATGGACGAGGTCGCCGGCGTGGCGGAGGTGAGTGCGGCGGGGTGGTGCTTTAAATCTCTTTTCTTTTCTGGTGTGGTTGTGATGGTTTTTGTGGATTGGGGAGTTCGGGGCGGTGTCTGCGGTGATGGGGGTGAGACGGAGACGGTGGTGACGGTGTTGATGGTACTGTGGTGGTGTCGATGACGGTTTCAGGTCAGGTAGTGGTTATCTGGGTTGGGGGCCGATGGTGGTGATGGGCTGTTGGCGTTGTGGTGATGATGATGAGGGCTAGGTGAACGGAGTTGGCGGCAGCGAGTTGTGTCTGTGGGTAGAGGAGGTGTAATGTGGGCGAGACAGGCCGGAGTCGTGGGGTGCTGGTATGGAGGAGAAGACGGGGTCGAGGCTGAGGCTGTAGTGGTGGTGGCTGTGATGACGGCGGTGTCGGAGATGACAGGTAGGGCGTAGGGTTAGATTTCACGTTGTCGTATCGGGGGCTGTCCGACACGACACGGATAACTGTACTACTGGAATAAGATTTATGTGGGCACATACACGATACACGAGGCTTGGGTTGTACAGACACGATGCACCGTACCGTTGAATATTTGTGGAATAAATTGTTGTGGATGAATAATGAATTGGAGGAGTACCTGCATATTTATAGGATGTGGAAATTCCCAATTGGATAAGGATTAGGAGTAGTTTAAACCCAAATTAGATAATTCATGATTTAATTTAAAATCAATCAATCCAAATCCAAATACAAATCAAATTTAAATCTAATTAAATTTTAGTTTAAAAATCAAATAGGATAAATCAAATTGCAAATATTTAACTATTTAAATAATTCCATAAATTCAAATTAAGATTTAAATGCCACAATAATTTCAAAATATATTTTCTAAAATACTAATATTATTAATTTCAAAAATTCATTATTATTGAAAAATAAACTAATAAATAATTACTAATTATATATGTATGTCCAAATAATATTTACATAAATATACTTTTCTAATATACCATTTTATAGGAACATTTATTTATTATTATAACTGTGTAAATGAAAGGTTTTAAAAATAACAAACTTGGAAATTTTGGAACGATAACAAAATAATTATTATGTATATTATTTTGAAACCATAAAAATATAGAAAAATATTTTTCAAGAATATGTACGCTCGCACATATTCGCACTCAACGAGCAATTACGAAATACGTCATTTGCGTACAATACGACTACGCGACGTACAATACAAAAATTTTAAATCAATACCAAAATCGATAAAAAAAATATAGTAGAATTTAGGGGTTTTACATCCTACCCAACTTAAAAGAATTTTGTCCTCGAAATTTAGAATTCGTAGAGGGGTGAGAAGATACAAGGGGGTATTGATGGGAAACAATCGATAACAAATCATGCCGTAAGAAATCACGATCTAGATCACAGAAAAATAATACGGTATGGTCACGGGTAATGAATAAGGGTCACGATTAATAGAACAAAAATAGATTCTCTTAAATTAAGCGATTAGAGGGTCTTGATAGGGCTGAGTAGTTTGGGATGAAGATATAGCAACATCGAGTGGGAATGGTCATAGCCGATGGGAAGGTTCGAGGAAGTTCTAGTATGACGCTTTCGTCCTCCTAAAATAGGTGAGGGCGAAAGCAATATAGAGTTCAAATGACGCATTATCGAATACGAATACGTGATTCAAGGACGACCAAAAAAAATTTCAAAAGGAGTTGCCAAGGCAGTCGCGGATGGGTCTCTAGAGGACAAGTTTAGCTACGTCTCCATCCACGTAGAACGATAGATAAAAGCGAACCAAAGTGCACTTGGTTGATCAGACCATCATGCATCGGTTCTGATAGACAATATGTTAGTGGGGTACCTCCATTAACATATATGTCATAAACTAGCTTGGTAAAAGGCTAAGCTTGCAAAAACTAGGCTACGTTAGCATCATTAGTCTAGATAGTAAAATATAGGCACGATAATAGATGAATAAAACAAATATGAATGGTCTAAGAGTCATAAGGATCTAAGTCTTGTTTATTCCTATACCATCATTCTACGGTTTTATTGACCAAGGCTTGGTTGACCAAATGGGTTAACTTACTCTAGTCTCTATGGTCTAGATAATCCTATCTGTATTCTCCTTAATGGTCAAGGGTGTGTCGGGTCGTGGGGTGTTCTCCCAACTTAAAAGAATTAAGCTAAAGGTGTTTGGGACATCTAACTAGTAGGGTCAATCTCTAGCAAGCACGAAGTGAAGATAATAATTATGATGGAAAGAATCAAGCAAGATACAGTCGATGAGTCGAATGCAGATAAAATCTTGGAAGAGGTCAAGTATGTGGATGAGATTCTAGACTCTAATCCTATACGCAGGCTTGCTTGGTACGGTAAAGTAACCAAATAATTTGTCTAGACCTGCATGGGCCACCACAAAAACATGTAATGCCCCAGTCCTAAAATACGTAGGACTAGGAACGTAGACATGCCAGCTGTATTTATACGAATTATACTCCAATATATGGAAGCCTCGTATGAATACATAAGCTGTAAAATGTAGTAGAACCATAACTAATCTCATCCACACAAAATAAATGAATAAAAGACATCATATAAGGATAATGAATTGTCTTGATACAATATGTTGGGCAGAGACAAATCTACTACCAACAAGTAAGGAAAGAAATACATGGAAATAAGATGAGTTTGGCGAGCAAATCGAAGACGATCCAAGTGCAATCATCCTCGAAGAAATAGCGATGATCACGGCTAGAACTAGAACACCTGCGAAAGACAATAGCACACACCTGGCGAGATAACCAGGTCCTCAGAGGGACGTAACAAGACACATAATATCATGCCAATAACTGAATAATAAAAGCTCAACAGAAAAATATATGTGACTAAACAGATAAAAGTCTTAACCATTCTATGTGAAAATGTAATTTGAAGACAACGTTCCACACAAGGGCCTTCCGAAGCTAGAAACACGATGCGTTAGCATTTCAACCGAGACACTAGTGGCATCTAGAGAAAAGTAACAAATAAATGTATGACACACTAGCTCTCGGGTGAGTCACTAACGGCAGCTAGAGGAAAGTAAATGCACGGCCCTTTAGCACTCGACTGAGTCACAAATGGCAGCTAGAGAAAAGTAAATGTGTGAAAGCCCCTGCGCCTAATAACTGTATTCACCCTCCCCATGCACTACTCGTGCTGAATCTACACCATGATATTTCTAATAACCGCTAAGTCTTCTAGACAACTATATTAGCAGTTATATCCTAACGCTCGTCCCGTATGCACCGATGTACAGTCGGTACGCAAGTTCGAATCTATATGAGATACGTGACATCGTGGCGCATAGGTGTCGGCCAATGAATGCGGCACAAACAAAGGCGGTCTCTTAACTCTAGGCCAAATGTAAAGAAAACTACAATATAATAATTTGCAACTACATACTGTTTTAAAAGAACAACTTATAAGAATTAAAACATGCATGATATTGAGCAAAAAATTAAACAGTAAAGGCAAGGTGTCTTGCCTGATGTGTCGCCTGGTGGTGCGAAGATTTGACAATTCTAATTAGTCTAATTGCCAAGGCCAGTATGTAAGGGGTTCGAAGTCACAAAAAAAATAGGACACATGATTAGCCATGAGCAATGGGGATATTTCGAAGAGAATTACTAGAGATAAGTACTTTTACTATTTTTAGAAAATATTATAATATTTGATTTTATGTTTTTCTTAGTCCAAATAATTTATAGAAAAATACTTGAAAAATCACAGATCGTTTTTAGACTAACTTTGTAAAATATGATTTATGAGATAAAAGAATATATTTTAGTTGTTAGAAAATAATTTTTCTAGTCAAATGCCTTTAGAAATTTATTAGAAAGTATTTATAGAGGATTTTAGAAAACATTTTGAAAACTATTTATAATATTAAACTATATTAATCAAAATATCTTTATAAATATTTTAAAAATATTATTTATACCCAAAAAGTATATTCTATCTGTCAAAAGACCTTAAAGGTAAATATTTGGAGAATATTAGGGCAAACTATAGATTTTATATCAAACCTTAGCTTTTAAATTAAAAACCACATAATTAATACATTTCTATATTTAGAAATAGTTTAATATTTATTAAAATATTAATAATGATTTTAATAAACCCATGACAATAATAATAATAATAATAATAATAATAATAATAATAATAATAATAATAATAATGATAATAATAATAATAATTAATAATAATAATAATAACTGTATTAACAATCATAATAATAATACTAATACATTAATAGAAATAATAATGAAAATAATAATAATAATAATATAATTTCCTAATAACTATACCATTCCCCCCAATTTGGTCACAGAGAGAAAAAAAATCAAGAGAGTGAGGAGGAGAGAGAAGGAAGAGGGAAAGTTACCAGGGCTGCTCGGCGCTTGGCCTGGCGACGGTCGGTCGGATCTCTGGCGGTCGGTCGGTCGGAGCAGGTCCTGTGCGCGCGGCACGGCGGCGGCTGGAGGAGCGGCGCGGAGGGAGTTCGCCGAGGCGGCGGAAGAGAGGATCGGCGGTCGGGGTTTGATGGAGGCGGCAGACGGCGGATAGCCTCACCGGCGGGCGGAGGTCAGCGCGGCGCGCGCACGGGCGCGGAGGTGGTCGGGACTGGTGGCGGAAGGCGGAGCTCCGGCGGTTAGGCGCTTGGCCTGGCGGCGGGGGTTCTCGGTTGCGGCGCTCAGGCACGGCGGACCAGGGTGGCGCCGGGCGGTCAAGGCTACGGGGGCGGAGTCGCCGGGTGTTGACGTCGGACTGGGGAACAACGGATGGGCAGAGCGCTACTACCCCACGGCAACGGCGGAACAGGCAGATGGCGACGCGGAGGTGCTCGTTCCGCGGATAGGCACGGAGGAGTCGGCGATGGTCACAGCGCTGATCTCGAATGCGGGCGCATGGACGAGGTCGCCGGCGTGGCGGAGGTGAGTACAGCAAGGTGGTGCTTTAAATTTCTTATTTCTTTTCTTGTGTGGTTGTGATGGTTTTTGTGGATTAGGGAGTTCGGGGCGGTGTCAGCGGTGATGGTGGTGAGACGGAGACGGTGGTGACGGTGTTGATGGCACTATGGTAGTATCGGTGACGGTTTCGGGTCAGGTAGTGGTTATCTGGGTTGGGGGCCGATAGTGGTGATGGGCTGTTGGCGTTGTGGTGAGGATGATGAGGGCTGGGTGAACGGAGTTGGCGGCAGCAAGTTGTGTCTGCGGGTGGAGGAGGTGTGATGTGGGCGAGGCAGGCCGGAGTCGAGGGGTGCTGGTATGGAGGAGAAGACGGGGTCGAGGCTGAGGCTGTAGTGGTGGTGGCTGTGATGACGGCGGTGTCGGAGATGACAGGAAGGGCGTAGGGTTAGATTTCACGTTGTCGTGTTGGGGGCTGTCCGATACGACACGGATAACTGTACTACTGGAATAAGATTTATGTGGGCATAGACACGATACACGAGGCTTGGGTTGCACGGACACGATGCACCGCACCGTTGAATATTTGTGGAATAAATTATTGTGGATGAATAATGAATTGGAGGAGTACCTGCCTATTTATAGGATGTGGGAATTCCCAATTAGATAAGGATTAAGAGTAGTTTAAACCCAAATTAGATAATTCATGATTTAATTTAAAATCAATCAATCCAAATCCAAATACAAATCAAATTTAAATCTAATTAAATTTTAGTTTAAAAATCAAATAGGATAAATCAAATTGCAAATATTTAACTATTTAAATAATTCCATAAATTCAAATCAAGATTTAAATGCCACAATAATTTCAAAATATATTTTCTAAAATACTA
Organism: Iris pallida; assembly: GCA_029216955.1. Classification (NCBI taxonomy): domain Eukaryota; kingdom Viridiplantae; phylum Streptophyta; class Magnoliopsida; order Asparagales; family Iridaceae; genus Iris; species Iris pallida. Next base: position 79,962,689 of record JANAVB010003400.1, read on the forward strand.
ATATTATTAATTTCAAAAATTCATTATTATTGAAAAATAAACTAATAAATAATTACTAATTATATATATATGTCCAAATAATATTTACATAAATATACTTTTCTAATATACCATTTTATAGGAACATTTATTTATTATTATAACTGTGTAAATGAAAGGTTTTAAAAATAACAAACTTGGAAATTTTGGAACGATAACAAAATAATTATTATGTATATTATTTTGAAACCATAAAAATATAGAAAAATATTTTTGAAGAATATGTACGCTCGCACATATTCGCACTCGACGAGCAATTACGAAATACGTCGTTTGCGTACAATACGACTACGCGACGTACAATACAAAAATTTTAAATCAATACCAAAATCGATAAAAAATATATATATATATAGTAGAATTTAGGGGTTTTACAGTTCCTGATGATGACGATGACGTATATATCAAATCAATTACTTCTACCCCTGAGGATACAACATCTAGAACCAGTTCTCTGGAAAGCTTACCAAAGAAGTTCTGCTTCACACCAGAACATCCAGAAAACTTGGTAATAGGTGAGGTATCAAGAGGGTGAAGTACTCGTTCATCTATTAGAGATTCTATAGCTATCACTGCTTTTATATCCAAAATAGAACCTAAAAATATTTTAGAAGCTTTTTCTGATGAATTTTGGATATCTACAATGCAAGAAGAACTCAACGAATTCGAAAAAAATCAGGGTTGAAAACTTGTTCCTAAACCTGCTGACCATTCGATCATTGGTACTCGATGGGTCTTTCTTAACAAAGTTAATGAGGATGGTTCAGTCACACGTAACAAAGCATGTCTCATGGCTCAAGGATACAACAAAGAGGAAGCTATCGACTACGATGAGACTTATGCTCCCTGTTGTACGGCTTGAATCAATATGCATGCTTTGTGCCTTTGCAAATTTCTAAAACTTCAAACTCTTTCAAATGGATGTCAAAAGTGCTTTTCTTAATGATTTTATTAAAGAAGGAGTTTTCATAAAACAACCACCTAGTTTTGAAAACTATAAATTTTTTGATCATGTTTTCAAGCTTAAAAAAGCTTTTTATGGCCTCAAACAAGCCCCTCGCACTTGGTATGAACGCTTAAGCACTTTCTTACTTGAAAAAGGTTTTTCAAAAAGGAAGTTGACACGACACTTTTTATAAAATTAATTGATAACACAATTCTATTAGTACAAATTTATGTAGATGACATTATCTTTAGATCTACTAATGAGGTATTATGCCAAGAATTTGCTAAGTGTATGCAGAATGAGTTCGAGATGAGCATGATGGGAGAACTTAACTACTTTCTTGGATTGCAAGTCAAATAAAACTCACAAGGGGTTTTCATCAGTCAATCAAAGTATACAGAGGACATGCTGAAGAAATTTGATCTTGACAACATCAAACTAATTAGCACTCCGATGGCTACTACAACGAAATTAGAACTTGATGAAAGCGGCAAACCAGTCGACCAACGTAAGAATTGAGGTATGATTGGTACTTTACTCTATTTAACTACTAGTCGCCCTAATATAATGTTTAGTGTTTGCCTATGTGCTCATTATCAAGCCAACCCTAAGGAATCACATATGAGCACAGTTAAGTGTATCTTTCAATACCTTAAAGGCACAGTTACAGTGGGCTTGTGGTATCCTAAAACCACATCCTTTGACCTAATCGATTATTCGAATACTAATTTTGTTGGATGCAAAGTCGACCGTAAAAGTACCAACGGCACGTGTCATTTATTAGGCAAAGCTTTAGTCTCTTGGTTTAGCAAGAAGCAAAACTCTATCGTACTATCTACAACCGAAGCTGAATACATAGCTGCAGGACGTTGTTGTGCTCAGATTTTATGGATGAAGTAAACCCTAGCAGACTATAATTTATCTTTTCAGCATATTTCTATATTCTGTGATAATACTAGTGCCATTAACATGACTAAGAACCCAGTATGTCACTCATGCACCAAGCATATAGAAATACAATACCGCTTTTTAAGAGATCATCAATTGCAAGGAGATATTAATCTAGAATTCATTGACACTAATCATCAGCTAGCAGATTTTTTTTACTAAACTACTAGCCGAAGAGCGTTTCAACCTTTTTCGTCGAGAATTGGGAATCTTGGATGAAAATGCCATACAATAAATCTTACCCACACCAATACTTGTTAAATCAAAATTTGCATATGTTGTATTGTTTTGGGTACAAGCCGAAAGGGTCCTTTTGTCGACCAGGCGTAAAAGCCTAAGCAATATGGTGCCAAGTGTCTTCGGACTACTGCTAACTGGGAACATACCCTTATAGCTAACCTGAGACAATTCACATATACTGAAAAATGATTCACAAGTCTGTCGCATGTTCTACTTATTTTGTGGCCAATAAAATCCACTATTTTTTTCAATTCTAGGCTATCTTTCTTTCTGTTATTATCCTTGTTTCCTCATGGCTCAAAATATCTGGAGTTCTGGATCCACATGGACCAAACTCGGGCTGAATTTGGTCTATGATCGAACTCGGTCTGGTCGGTTCCAGAATATTCAGCCATTGTAGGCCGTCCGATCTGCTTGATCAAAGCACTATTTTTCTTATCGCAGTCGGCCCTACTTTATATATACCCAAATTTTGAACCATTCTCTTCATCTTCGACCTCTCCCCATCCTCCTTTCTCAAAACCCTAACCCTAGATCTCTCAATTTTAGTGGTCTCTTCCTTCCAAACTCAAGATTTGAAGCTTTTTTAGTATTCTCTTTCATCTCCATTACTTTTCTTTGAGTTATATTTCTTGTAGCTCTCCCTTTCTACTTTCATTATTTTTTTATGGCACCTAGACTCTTCTCTAGAGAAAAAAGGAGTAGAAGTAAAGACTCTTCTCTTATACTCTTCTATCCTGCCAAAAGCCGGTTCTTCTGATGAAGTAACCTATCTAGTGATTTTTGCACTTTTTAATCTGCATTTTACCATCCCATTCAACTATCCAAGCACGATGATGGATTGGATGATTCATACTAGAAAGAAGCCTAGAGCACTTGTGTATGCTATGTACCTACCCTTGATCTTTTCCGCCTTTAACTTTCCCTTAAAAGACTGTCAGTTCATAGGAGCTCTCGTTTACCTTTCCAAGGCTCGTAGGACTGCTTCTGCACCTTTATCTCCTGCTCCTGCTGCGGAAGCATTATCTGATTCTGATGCTCCTCAACCTGAACCACCTGCCACCCTAGATTCTATCAGAGACGAGTTGCAAGACCGCTTCCGGTTGGAAGACGATCGTTATATTCAGCTGGATTATCGGACCACCCTTCAGATGATCGCCATTAGTAATATTATTCATGACATCCAATACAATATGGCAAGGCATCCTATCATGTCTTTTCCTACGGGTCGGGACCCTTCTTGCGATGGCTATCGGATTGATGACCTTTGGGCCATAAGGTATCTGGATCCTGATGCTGCTTTGTCGACCCTCGTCGCTCTACCAGCGATCCGTCAGATTCTGCCAGTCCATCCCGTCCTCCTGCTCCATGATGGTTGCGGTCTACTACTTTATGATGCTACTAATGTGTAATGCCACAGTCCTAAAATACGTAGGACTAGGAACGTAGACATGCCAGCCGTATAATAAATATACGTAAGCTGTAAAATGCAGTAGAACCATGACTAATCTCATCCACACAAAATAAATGAATAAAAGATATCATATAATGATAATAAATTGTCTTGATACAATATGTTGGACGGAGACAAATCCACTACCAACAAGTAAAGGAAAAATACATGAGAAGAGAAATGATTTTTTTGGCGGGCGAAGCGAAGACGATCCAAGCGCAATCATCCTCGAAGAAATGGAGATGGTCACGGCTAGAGCTAGAGCACCTGCGAAAGACAAGAGCACACACCTGGCGAGACAACCAGGTCCTCAGAGGGACGTAACAAGACACATAATATCATGCCATATAAACTGAATAAATATTGCTCAAATAAATAAGTCAATTGAATTATAACATGGTCCAATACACACCTATTGAACTAGCTTACAATCCCCCCAACCAAACAAGGACAAGAGATGGTAAACTAATTCATGATGACATATCTTTCCATGATATGAATCCAATATGGTATCCGGACCCCAACAAGGTTCAATACCTTCTTATCGAAGTAGTAAGCCACACCTGCAACCAAACAAGGACAAGATGTTACGAACTAATCTGCGACAAGTTATTGTTCCAAGCCACGGTCAGATACAAGTACCCAAACCAAAAGTACTCATACCTAACGGATAAAGGTGCCTAACCGTTCTAAGTAAAATGTAGTTAAGAATAATCCTTCCAACGCATGGGCCCTGACTAAATAGGATCTGTATGGTCCCCCCTTGGGGCACCAGAGGCCCAATCAGTAAGAGCATAATGTTCTGCAGAACGTCAGTGGCCGTCAGTAACCATGGGTCATCAATCCCGTATCTCCAGCGGAGCTTCCGGGTCACAAGAAAAAGTGCATCGAAGCCCATACGCTAAGGAATTGTCCTTCCCGTCCAATACCTACTATGTTGTATCCACAACACAAAACCTCTATTAACCGCTAAGTCAAACTAAGCATACAACCAATATTAGCGGTTATTCCTATCGCACGGTTTATACGTACCGGTGGCCAGCCAGTCATGTATGTCCGTGTTCTACATGCGACACACAACTTCGTGGTACAACGTGTCAAGGCCAATGAATGCAACTCACAAATGTGGTCTCCTAAATCTAGGTTTATTGTGTAAGAAAACTAATACATAGCAGGAAATATAAATGAACAGTAAGTGCTAACAGGTTATGCCATGTACCACAGTTTATTTTGCATAAAGAAAATAATAAATAATGCATGAAATATGAGCTAAGGTAGCACGAACTGCGACTTCAGCATAACAACTACGCAAGGTGACCTCTGATGGTGGCATGAACAGTTCTATTGGGTCCAGAAGGGTCAAATTAGTTAGGATCAACAGGTGGAAGGGAAGAATTGGCAAAGGGATAGGAAGATTGGTTACGGACAAGAGAAAATCAAAGAAATATTAGATAAATATTATATATACGAATTTTAGAAAATATTTATAATTCCTAAAAATTAGTTTTTATGAGTCTAAATATTTATTGGAAAAAAAATACTTAAAATACTTAAAGTCAAGAAAATCGTTTTTAGGCAAGAATCCTAATTTTGTAAAAATATGATTTTAGGGCGAGAATTATATTTTTAGTAGTCACAATAAATATTTTTAAAGACTAGGACATCATTGTATATAAAATAGTTTTAGAAAATTATAAAATCTAGTATAGTATTTTTAGGGATAAAACTAAATTTGTCAAAGTAAAGGTTTTAAGCCAAGAAGCTATACAATAAAAATAATAAGTTCTAGACTAACTAAAATTTAAATTTAATGTAGGCCAAAACCCCATGATATAACTTTTTAGAAATTATAACATTTTCATAAAAATATATTAGTAAAATAAAGATAAATATAAGGATAATATTAAGGATAAAAATAAAGTTAAAAATAAAAGCAAACATATAAGTTTGTAATTTATACTTAGCAAAATAATATACAAATAAATTTATACCCAAATATCTAGTTATATATACACCTGTTTATAATAGTAATAAGGATAATAATAATAATAATAATAATAATAATAATAATAATAATAATAAAAAACAAAACCCATTACTTAAAAATAAATATAAAAAAACCCAACCATACTTCAGTCTTTGGGAAAGGGGTCGGGAGAGAGAGACCCAGGGAGAGAGAGGGGGTCGTCGGGGTTTCGACGTGGCGGTGGAGGCGGAGAGAAGGAACGGAGGGGCACGGTCGGCAAGAAAGGGGAACTAAAGGAAGAAAGAGTGGGAAGGAGAGGCGGAGGGATGTACGGGTCTCCGGCGGTGGCGAGCGCACAGGGCTCGACTTAGGCGCGATGGAGGAAAGAGAGGGAAGATCGGGGGATCGGGCTCAGCACCGGCGCTGATGGCCACGCCGGGCTCGCCAGCGGGCGCGCGACGGTGGTTGGGCGGTCTGGGGAGGTCCAGGCACAGCGGCGAGGGAGGGCGCCGACGGGGAAAGGCGGAGAGATTTGGAGACTCTCGTCGGTGCTCTGGCGGAGATGCACGGCACGGTGAGGGTGGCCGGCGAGCGGAGGTAAGTACGGTGGCGGTGATAGTTTCTACTTCCTTTTTTTCTTTGGTTGTGGGTTATGGTTGGGTTGGTTTGGCCGAAGACGGCGCTAGCCACGGTGGTGATGGTGGGTGGCTGTTGTGGTGGCTAGTGGTGGAGTGGTGTAGGCTGTGGTGGTGGTGGTTGTGATGGTGACGACAAATGGTGGAGGTGGTGGTCGTGGAGTCGACGGGGTGGCTGGTCCGGATGTGGGATCGGGCGGTGGCAGTGGCGGAGACAGTGATGGGAGTGGTGTACTGTGATGTTGACGACGATGGGGGTTTGGTGATGCTGGATTAGCGAAAGGTTGGTGGTGTCCGCGGGGTCGTGGGGTTGCCGCGGTGGTGCGGGATGATGACGAGATGAAGGGACGGTAGGTTTGGCGAAGTCGAAGCGGTCGATATGGCGCTATATCTAGGGCTCGATCAAAATGTCGGGGAAACGGCAAGACGGGGTGTTGGTGTTGAGATGGGGTCTCGGCCTCGGTGGAGTCGGGATAGAGAGAAGTATTGGACAAGGAGGAGATCGGGTTAGGTATTTGTGATGTATCGTGTCGGGTTGTCGACACGGAGGGGATATATGTATATGTAATCTATGGAATAAGATGTGGACACCGACACGATGCACGACAATTATGGGTAGAGAGAAATTTTTTTGGATGTGAGGAATTTATGGAGGAGTACATGCCTATTTATAGGATGTGAGAATTCTCAGTTGGATAAGGATTAGGAATATTTAAACCCAAAAATAGATAATTATCTACTTAATTTAAATAATTTTTAAAACAATTCAAATAAATTCCAAGTTCAATCCAATTTAAATATAGATAAATCTAAATCTATAAATTCAAATTTGTAAATCATCATAATTAATTTAAACAAATATCAACCATTTTAAAATATATTTTTGTGAACACTAAAATTATAATAAAAATAAATTTCAAAAATTACATTATTATTGAAAAATAATCTAATAAAACATTTATGAAATATATATGTACGCACGAAAAGAATTATTTTATTAATAGCTATTTTTACGAAAGACTTTTTATAAATAAAATAAATAAAATAACGGACATGGAAATATTGGTATGATAGCTAAAATAATTATTGAATATATTATTTTGAAACTATAAAAATAGAAAAAAAATTCTAAAAATATGTACGTTCGCACATATTCGCACTAGTCGAGCAACTACGAAAAACAAAATTTCGCACACGACGTATAATGCCACTACGCGACGTACAAATACAAAATAAAAAAATAATTAGTACAAATTTTATTTTAAAAAAATATAGTAGAAATTTAGGGGTTTTACATCCTACCAAACTTAAAAGTGTAGGAACGATATAGTAAAGCGTAATACTCTAGAGGGGGGGTGAATAGAGTTGGCAGCGGAATAATGCTAATTAAAAAAATGTTAGCAACACAATCACAGTATATAATCACAGTTGAAATAATGTAAAGGCAGAGTTCAGAAAGCAAACGCAAAGACAGCGATGTATACTGGTATCCCTCTGTTGAGGACTAATCCAGTCGGTAGAACTCTTGCTACCAGTTGAATCCACTATAGGAAAAATCGTAAGTTTTCTTACGAAGTCCTTGCAACTTCTACAACGCGAGCTTTGATACGAAGAACTCGTCCAACTTCAAATGTGAAGAGGTATTCTTCAATCAAGCCTTCTGATTACAATCTCTCAGAAACTTCTAGACCGTACCGCACTGGCAAATCGACTAGAGGATTGTAACTGGCTTGGGATCTGAAAATGAAAGCTCTAGAAAACTCTTTGGAAGGCAGAAAGCTTTTTAGATAGAGAGAAGATTGAAAGTGAATGAGTGAATTGAAATGATCAAAATCCATCTCTATTTATAGGAATTCCAAAGGGAGAACTCTGTCAGAATTCGGACAGAATTCGGGCAGAACTCGATGAGCAAATCTCGGTCAAATCCGCAACTGCAGGAGGACCAAGTTCCAGATAATTCAAAAATCAAACGGCCACCAACCGAACTCTGGCCGAACTCTGGCCGAGTTCTGTCAGGGTTAGGTTAGGGTTTTAAAATAGATTTTGGTGATTTTTGAAAACCTTTTTGAAAACCTTTTTGTAAACATTTTGATAGGTCATTTTAAAAACATTTTGAACTATTTTGGGGATAGCCTATTTGCCAGTACGACTCGGTGTACAACGTATTCCTATACTCAAATAAAGTAAAAAATTACATTGCATTGGAAGTACAGACTCAAGTAGGCAAACAGATCTTCAGTCTTAAACGGAGTGAATATCCAATCTTGCTTATGTCCAAGAAGCTGAGATGTCCCAACAAGCTTCGTATATCCAGACAGAGTTTTGATCAATTATTAAAATCAGGTTGACCATATGACCAATGGGCCAACAATCTCCCCCATTTTGATAATTGACAAACTATGAATGATATAACATTAAGCTAGTTCAAGCTTGTTCAAAAATATCAAAAGGTAGAAATTGTTCATAACCTGTATTTAACTCAAAAAAAAATGTTAGATCATTTTTAATTTTCTTCCCCTTTGTCACTTAGCAAAATAATTGCACAAGAGAAGGCTCCCCCGCATTAAATGCAGAAGACTCCCCCGTAATCAATGCATAAGTAACAAATAGCGAGAAAACAAAATAAAAGAAATATAGTATAAGAATTAGAGATATAGCATCACAGGCATGTAATGTTTCTACAAATTATTATCACAGGCATGTATTGCTTCAAAAACATAAAAAAAATCTCAGGCATGCTATTTCACAGGCAGTTTAAAATGGAGAAGCAGTATAAAGAGATAGTGCTTAAACAAAATGCTGAAATAAACTGAGATGTCATAAATGAAACATCACAAACATGTCCATGAAGATAAAAAGTACTGATAGCAAACTACAAAGTACTGATAAAAAGTAAATGATAAAAACTTGGAATGTCGGAGCATTTCCAGGTATACAATAGAATATCACTAATAATCAAATCAGATCTCATCATCACTATCCTCATCAATATCATCAGCAGCGTGGCCAGCATGACCGGAAGTACCAGCACCAGAAGTACCAGCGCCAGTAGGATGAGTAGGGGCGCCAGCATAGAACTCACCGACGTAATCTCGAGGTGCACGATACCAGTCATAGGCATTACCTGGCTGGAAGTAGGCATGAACAGCCTCATCCTCACAGCGGTAACCCGAAAAAGCTGGATCACGATGGATGGAAGCAGCAGAGTGACCAGTCTGGGCAAAACGCAGATCGGCCAAGGAGTTTGCCATCGCCTGGTAACGGGTGACATCGCGGAACTCTCGCTCGTGAGCCATGTCCGTCATCGAGACGTGCAAAGCTGATAAATGCTGATGTATGCCCTCAAAAGTCAGGGCATACGGCTGATGTGGTGAAGATGGTGCAGTAGGAGGAGCAGAAGGTGGAGCTGAAGCAGTCCGGCTGCGACGAGAAAGCTGGAGTAACTTGGGCTCAGAGTCCTGAGTACAAGTCGATAGATCGATCTCGAATCGCTGAAAGATACGAGGGAGAATCATCGCATAAGAGAGATTTTGATCTCTAGCACGACAACGTCCCATCATCTGAATAATAGTCTTAGGGGTGGAAAAAGGAATCCCCTTGATAAGATGGTACATGGCGGACAGCTCAAGCGAAGTCACATCATCCTTGGAAGTGGATTTTGGAAGAAGAGTAGAGTAGATGATGCGATGCAATTCGTAGTTAAACAAGTTCAGGTTGTTAGCCTTGAACTTTCCAGAACGTACTCTGTCAGGTGTACAGAGTTCCGTTTTGAAACACGTGAGTGTCGTGCCTTCGGGGAAATCGAATTCCGTGATATCAACTAGCGGTTCACCTTCATTGGAAATACCAAGAATCTCCGCTAGGAGGACATCATTGAACTCAATGTCTATGCCTCCAACACGTGTGCTCACGTCAAAAGTGTTAACTACGAGATTGCAATAGAACAATCTAATGGCATTAGTAGCTATTGGGAAGCACAGTTTAACAAGTAAGTGTAACCCTAATGCCTTAAATAAGTGACGATGATCAGGGAATACCGTCCATTTAACCGGAGCGCCGCTACATATGGATCGGGTGGAAAAGTCACCGTACCATAATAAAGCTTGATCGAGGGTTTGAAAGAAGAACCCATCGAAAGCGCCGTCGCTCTTTTGGACCGGCGAAAACAAAGAATCCGTGTGAGGATTCGAAGAGGACCCTTCCTCACTAGGAGTGGTCTTCTTCCTCTTAGACGGATTAAATCTAGGTGCCATTAAAATAAAAAGCACTAATTTGAAAGGTGGAGAGAGAGGGAGTTATACCTCACGAAAATTGGATATGTTGTAGAGAAGAACGATCTCCGCACGATTCCAAAATTTGGAAGGATTTCACCAAGTAGATAAGGAGCAATGGGTTGGTGAATACCTAGGGTTTGGAGGAGTTTCGGGCGGCTGGAGCTGCTGTTTGAAAGTTTGGAAGCAATGGAAGAGAAGAAGCTCTCGGGTTCTATATATATACACATACACCCTCAACCGAACTCGGGCCGAATTCGGTCAGAGCTCTGGCCGAATTCGCCTAGGGTTCTATCAGGTTGATTTTTGCTACTTCTTTTTCATTGACTCGTTGCAAATATTTAATTCAAAGATTAGTTATTTTAGTCTTCAAATAACATAATTAATAATATTTTATGAATTAAATGTCATTATACAGTGACTGTCTCAGATTAGCTGTAGGAGTACAGTCCCAGCTGGCGGAGGTTCACCGGGGAACTCTTAAGTACCGCTTCGCTTCAACCGTAGTTGTGGTGACAGACAGACTCTTTATTAGCTTGTCTCTAACACAGTTTTTGCATAATGATATATAATGATAAAATAAAATCAATTAATATTATTGACGTCCAAAATTCCTAATTCTCGACGTAAATAATTGAAACGATCTTCCGCTAGAGGTTTAGTAAAGATGTCAGCTAATTGATTTTCAGTATCTATGTACACAAGGTTTATATCTCCATTTTGATGATGATCTCTAAGAAAATGATGTCTAATCTCGATATGTTTAGTACGAGAATGACATACAGGATTCTTAGTCAAATTAATGGTGCTCGTGTTATCACAGAAAATGGGAATATGTGTGAAAAATAAATCAAAGTCTTCTAGGGTTTGTTTCATCCACAAAATCTGAGCGCAACAACGTCCTGCGGCGATATACTCAGCCTCTAACCAAGAGACTAGAGCCTTGCCTAAGAAATGACATGTACCGCTAGTACTTTTTCTATCAACCTTGCATCCAGCAAAATCTGCATCCGAATAACCAATAAGGTCAAAGGATTTAGTTTTGGGATACCACAAGCCGACAGAAGAAGTGCCCTTAAGGTATCGGAAGATACGCTTAACTGCGGTCAGATTTGATTCCTTTGGGTTAGCTTGAAAACGTGTACACAGGCAAACACTAAACATTATATCTGGACGACTAGCAGTTAAGTAAAGTAAACTACCAATCATACCTCGATACTTACGTGTGTCGACTGGCTTGCCTTGTTCGTCAGAATCAAGCTTTGTTGAAGTTGCCATCGGAGTGCCAATAGGTTTGACATTGTCCAGATCGAACTTCTTTAGCAAATCTTTTGTGTACTTGGCTTGATTAATGAACGTCCCATTGTCGGTTTGTTTGATTTGCAATCCGAGAAAGAACTTCAGCTCTCCCATCATGCTCATCTCAAACTCATTCTGCATACACTTAGAAAATTCTTGACAAAGAGATTCATCAGTAGATCCAAATATGATATCATCAACATAGATTTGAATTAAAAGCAGCTTGCCATTAAAAGATTTAATAAAAAGTGTAGTGTCAACCTTTCCTTTTGAAAAACCGTTGTCAAGTAGAAAAGAGCTTAGACGGTCATACCAAGTACGAGGGGCTTGTTTCAAACCATATAAGGCTTTCTTCAACTTGAAAACATGGTCAGGATTTCTGAAATCCGTGAAACCCGAAGGTTGTGCTACAAAAACTTCTTCTTTTATAAAGCCATTTAGAAAAGCACTTTTTACATCCATTTGAAAAAGTTTAAAATCATGAAAACATGCAAATGCACATAACATTCTAATGGATTCTAATCTCGCAACTGGGGCATAAGTCTCATCGTAGTCGATACCCTCTTCTTGATTGTATCCTTGAGCTACGAGTCGAGCCTTGTTACGAGTTACTAAACTATCCTCATTTAGTTTGTTTCAGAATACCCAACGGGTGCCAATGACCGGATGATCAATAGGCTTGGGAACAAGTTCCCAAACTTGATTCCGTTCGAATTGGTTCAATTCCTCTTGTATGGCATCTATCCAGAAACTATCACTACATGCTTCATCAATAGATTTAGGTTCCAGCTGTGAAATAAATGCAACACTAGAAACAATATCTCTACTGGATGATCGAGTACTTACTCCTTTGGTAATATCACCAATTACCAAATCTTGTGGATGATCAGCTGTGAATTTTAACCTCTTCGGTAGACTCTGTAGGTAGCTGGTTCCTAGATCTCCTCTAGGGGGTTCAGCTAGTACAGAGCTTGGTTCAGGTTCAGCTGATGTTGAACTTGATGTAGGCAGATCTTTATCACTGTCATCGAGAGTTATTTGGTTCATTTCATCAAAAGTGACGTTGATTGATTCTTCGATGATCATGGTACGTTTGTTGAAGACTCTGTACCCTTTGCTCTTGGCCGCATAACCTAGAAATATACCTTTATCGGTCTTTTCATCAAACTTTCCCAAATTGTCTTTAGTATTAAGAATAAAGCACTTACAGCCAAAAATCTTAAAGTATGAAACTGAAGGAATTCTATCAAACCATAACTCAAATGGAGTCTTCTTTGATTTGGGTCGAATTAGAACTCTATTGAGCACAAAGCAAGCTGTATTGACAGCTTCAGCCCAGAAGTATTTGGGTAGGCTAAATTGATTTAACATCACTCTGGCCATTTCGGTTAGAGTTCTGTTCTTACGTTCCACAACTCTATTTTGTTGTGGAGTTCTAGGACAGGAGAACTCGTGTATGAAACCGTGTGTGTCACAAAATTGCTCGAAATCAGCATTCTCGAATTCGCCTCCATGATTACTTCTAATTCGAGTGATCATGTACCCATTTGAATTTTGTACTTTCTTGCAAAAGGCGACAAATTCGGATAATGCGTCATTCTTGCGTGTCAAGAAATATACCCACGTGTATCTAGAAAAATCATCTACAATAACAAATGCATATAATTTACCTCCGAGGCTAGCAACTCTGCTAGGACCGAATAAATCCATGTATAGCAATTGTAGAGGTCTAGTAGTACACACTGCGTTTACTGACTTGAATGTGGATCTGGTAGCCTTGTTCTTTTCACATTGGCTGCATACCGAATCCTTCTTGAATGTTATGTCTGGTAAACCGCGTACTGTCTTCTTTGTGGATAATCTTGAAATTGTATCCATGTTTGCATGACCGAGTCTCATATGCCATAGATGACTCTCATCACTTTTGGCCATTAAGCATCTACCTGAAATGTTAGCTTCTTCCAGCAGATAGAAAACATATATATTGTCTTCCCTGATTCCTTCAAAGATAGTACTACCAGTTGAGCTATCAACTATAGTACATTTGTCTTTGCCAAAGTTGATACCATAACCATGATCAGCTAGATGACTTATGCTGAGCAGATTATGTTTCAACTCGGTAACCAGACAGACATCTTTAATTACGGGATAGGGAGACTTACCAACATCACCGATACCAATAATATACCCTTTCAAATTATTACCGAAGGAAACATAACCTTCCTTCTTCTTCTTCGACAGTATTGCAAATAGGGTAGCGTCACCGGTCATATGCCGTGAGCAACCGCTGTCGAGGATCCATTTGCTTCTAGCATGTGAAGGGTGTTCCACCTACAAAACAGTTTGCAGATGAAACCTTTGGTACCCATTTCTTGTAGGGTCCTGAATTGTTAGCTTTAGGTATCCAAGCATAAATATTTAAATCTACAAGCTTTCTCATTCTACATGCAGATGATATATGACCAATGAGGCCACAATAATGACATTGTGTATGTCGAGTATTGAAAGCTGAGTGGTGTGCATGGTTGGTATGTTTGGGTTTTCTAGTATAGAAGAATACATACCTATGATCATGTTTGGGCTTAACCTTTTGGGGTAAAGGTTTTATATGGTTTGGTCTGACAGTGTTTGGCTTGGGAATGTTCCGAATTCTCGATAAGTGACACGTGTTAGGATAGGAAGCAGCAGGCTCAGGCTGTTTTCCTAACCTAATTTCCAACCTTTTGGAAGTGTCATATAACTTAGTATAATCAGAAGTGACTGATTCCATTCTGATTTGTGCAGATTGAAGACTTTCCTTCCTCTAGAAAGATCTTCTCTCAATTGGTCTATAATCTTGTCTTTCTCTTCGGATGACTGTTTAGTCTCGTGTAATAAGAGCTTTATAGAGGAAAGCTCACCAGACTCACTAACATTAGCTCTAACCTCAGCTAGTAGGTCGGTAAGTCTTCCTATTTCTCCTTTGTACTCTTTGAGTACCTTCTTAGCGGTCTGATATTTACTATGCAGTTTTCTGTAGTCAAGCATCAGGTCACTGAAGGCATCTCCTAATTGCTCAAAGGTGAAGTCATCATATGTTTCTACAGGTTCAGTAGGTACCTGATCGATTGCCATGAAGCAGATGTTTGCAGCGTCCTCTGAATGTTCATCTTCTGAGTCGCTAGCTTCACTCTCATGCCATATGCTGGTGTTGGCATATTTCCGAGACGTTGATCTTTTCAGGTTGCCTTTTTCATACCTGTTGTTCTTCTTGCTCGATGATGAGTTGATGGGACAGTCCTTCTTCATATGTCCCTTCTTCTTACAGCCATAGCAGACAGCATCTTCTTGATACCAGTTGTTGCTGTTGTTCTCTTTGACTCTCTTCTCATGTCTCATGAATCTTTTGAACTTCCTTGCTAGGAGAGCTTGATCTTCAGCGTCAGATCCACTGCTGTCTGAGTCATCTTCAGCAGCTTTTCTGTGCTGAGCCTTGAGGGCGATAGTCTTCTCCTTTGGAGCAGGCTCTTCAAAATCTTGTAGCTCCAGTTCATGAGTGAGTAGTTTACCCATGAGTACTTCAAGTGACATTGTGGTGAGGTCGTCTCCTTCAATGATAGCTGTAGCCTTCGGAATCCAGTTCTTGGTGAGAGCTCGCAGGAGTTTGCGAATCTTTTCGTGGTTACTGTAATCTTTGCCTAAGGAGGACAAAGGGTTTACAATATCCAAGAACCTCTCGAACATTTGTGTGACTGTTTCATTTGGCTTCATTTTGAACGCCTCGTACTCTTGAGTAAGTCTGCTGACTTTTGACTCCTTGACTTGAGTCGTGCCTTCATGTGTAACTTCGAGAAGCTTTCACACACCATTTGCCGTTGTGCATGTAGATACCCTGTTAAATTATGTTCTGTCTAAGGCACAAAAAAGAGCATTAATGGCACGTGCGTCAAGACTGGCCTTTTTCTTTTCTTCCTCTGTATAACTGCTTTGGGGTTTTTCAACCAAAACTCCCTCGACATTTATACGAGGTGGCTTCTGATAGCCATCAAGAACAATAGCCCATAAGTCAAAATTAAGAGATTTCAAGAAGAAACTCATCCGTGTTTTCCAATAAGTGTAGTTAGTACCATCAAACAGAGGGGGTCTGTTTGTGGCCTGACCTTCACTTGTGAATTTCATAGTAGCCATGTGATGTGCTGTGATCTAATAAATAATGAATAAATAATAGCACTGTTACCTCGTTTTACCTGTAACACCCGCTCTGATACCAATTGTAGGAACGATATAGTAAAGCGTAATACTCTAGAGGGGGGTGAATAGAGTTGGCAGCAGAATAATGCTAATTAAAAAAATGTTAGCAACACAATCACAGTATATAATCACAGTTGAAATAATGTAAAGGCAGAGTTCAGAAAGCAAACGCAAAGACAACGATGTATACTGTATCCCTCTATTGAGGACTAATCCAGTCGGTAGAACTCTTGCTACCAGTTGAATCCACTATAGGAAAAACCGCAAGTTTTCTTACGAAGTCCTTGCAACTTCTACAACGCGAGCTTTGATACGAAGAACTCGTCCAACTTCAAATGTGAAGAGGTATTCTTCAATCAAGCCTTCTGATTACAATCTCTCAGAAACTTCTAGACCGTACCGCACTGGCAAATCGACTAGAGGATTGTAACTGGCTTGGGATCTGAAAATGAAAGCTCTAGAAAACTCTTTGGAAGGCAGAAAGCTTTTTAGATAGAGAGAAGATTGAAAGTGAATGAGTGAATTGAAATGATCGAAATCCATCTCTATTTATAGGAATTCCAAAGGGAGAACTCTGTCAGAATTCGGGCAGAATTCGGGCAGAACTCGATGAGCAAATCTCGGTCAAATTCGCAACTGCAGGAGGACCAAGTTCCAGAGAATTCAAAAATCAAACGGCCACCAACCGAACTCTGGCCGAGTTCTGTCAGGGTTAGGTTAGGGTTTTAAAATAAATTTTGGTGATTTTTGAAAACCTTTTTGAAAACCTTTTTGTAAACATTTTGATAGGTCATTTTAAAAACATTTTGAACTATTTTGGGGATAGCCTATTTGCCAGTACGACTCGGTGTACAACATATTCCTAGACTCAAATAAAGTAAAAAATTACATTGCATAGGAAGTACAGACTCAAGTAGGCAAACAGATCTTCAGTCTTGAACGGAGTGAATATCCAATCTTGCTTATGTCCAAGAAGCTGAGATGTCCCAACAAGCTTCGTATATCCAGACAGAGTTTTGATCAATTATTAAAATCAGGTTGACCATATGACCAATGGGCCAACAAAAAGAATTTCGTCCTCGAAATTAAGAATTCGTAGGGGGTGAGAAGGCACAACGGTAGATAAAAGGGTTCCTTAAATAGACGATAAGATCACGGCATCATAGAAGGAAATAATGTATAATGAAATAGATGGTTTAGAAAAATCATGATTTCGATATCGTGGAAAATGAAATTACGGTTATTGGTTTGGTATTGCATGAGAGTTGCTAATTGGTAAGCAAATTTGGCTCAAGATGAAACACGAAGGAAGCCTAGTAAGGAATGGAGTAGATTAAGATAAAATGATTAGTGACTTTGGAGAGATGGTTTCCTTAAAGAAGTTTATATGGTCCTAGTCTAGATTGAGGATACGATTAAGAGACGATTGTAATCACTCTTATATTCAAGTGATTAGAAAGTCAAGATTGTAGATTTAGGGTTGAGGGAAAGGTCGAATAGTTCAAGACAAAAATATAGTTACATTGGGTGGTAATGGTCATGATGATAGGACAGTTAGAGGAAGTTCTAGTATAATGCCTTCGTCCTTCTAAAATAGGTGAAGGCGAAAGCAATAAGGAGTTCAAAAGACGAAATTATCGAGTACGAATACGTGCTTCAAGGACGATCGAAAAGTTTCAAAAGGAGTTGCCAAGGCAGTCACGGATGGGACTCTAAAGGACAAGTTTAGCTATGTCCCCATCCACGTAGAACGATAGATATAAGCGAACCAAAGTGCACTAGGTTGATCAGACCATAATGCACCGGTTCTGAGTAGACAATACGTTAGTGGAGGCCTCCAATAACATATGTCATAAACAAGCTTGATAAAGAATTGAGCTTACAAAAACTAGGCTATATTAGCATCATTAGTCTAGATAGTAAAAATATAGGCACGTGAGATTAAGATTGAAATAAAGTAGAAATTGGTTCGAACTTCTAAAGGATATAAGTCATGTCGTGTGATGGTCTTCATACAGTCATCCTATAGTCTTCTTGCCCAAGTCCTTAGGTGGCTAGATGGGTTAGGGTCCTCTAAATTCTAGAATCTAAGTAAACTTATTAATATAGGTCACAATGACAGAGGGATTGCTAGGTCATAAGGCATTCTACCCAACTTAAAGGAATTAATCTAATGGTGTTTTGGGACAAAAGTAACATGTCTAACTAGTAGGGGTCACCTTCCTAACCTCTAGCAAGCACGAAGGGAAGATAAGAATAATGATAGAAGGAATCAAGCAAGATGCAATCGATGAGTCAAACGGTAGATAAAATCTAGGAAGATGTCAAGTATGTGGATGAGATCCTAGACTTCTAATCCTATTCGCAGGCTTGCTTGGTACGGCAAAGTAACCAAACAATTTATCTTGACCTGCGTAGGCTACCACAAAAATATGTAACGCCCCAATCCTAAAATACGTAGGACTAGGAACGTAGACGTGCCAGCCGTATAATAAATATACGTAAGCTGTAAAATACAGTAGAAACATGACTAATCTCATCCACACAAAATAAATGAATAAAAGATATCATATAATGATAATAAATTGTCTTGATATAATATGTTGGGCGGAGACAAATCTACTACCAATAAGTAAAGGAAAATACATGAGAAGAGAAATATTTTTTTTGGCGGGCGAAGCGAAGATGATCCAAGCGCAATCATCCTCGAAGAAATGGAGATGGTCACGGCTAGAGCTAGAGCACCTACGAAAGACAAGAGCACACACCTGACGAGATAACCAGGTCCTCAGAGGGACGTAACAAGACACATAATATCATGCCATATAAACTGAATAAATATTGCTCAAATAAATAAGTCAATTGAATTATAACATGGTCCAATACACACCTATTGAACTAGCTTACCATCCTCCCAACCAAACAAGGACAAGAGATGGTAAATTAATTCACGATGATGTATCTTTCCATGCTATGAATCCAATATGGTATCCGAACCCCAACAAGGTTCAATACCTTTTCATCGAAGTAGTAAGCCACACCTACAACCAAATAAGGAGAAGATGTGACAAACTAATCTGCGATAAGTTATTGTTCTAAGCCACGGTCAGATACAAGTACCCAAAACAAAAGTACTCATACCTAACGGATAAAGGTGCCTAACCGTTCTAAGTGAAATGTTGTTAAGAACAATCCTTCTTACGCATGGGCCCTGGCTAAATAGGATCGGCATGGTCCCCCCTTGGGGCACCAGAGGCCCAATCAGTAAGAGCATAACGTTTCGCAGAACGTCAGTGGCCGTCAGTAATCATGGGTCATCAACCCCGTATCTCCAGTGGAGCTTCCGGGTCACAAGAGAAAGTGCATCGAAGCCCATACGCTAAGGAATTGTCCTCCCCGTCCAATGCCTACTATGTTGTATCCACAACACAAAACCTCTATTAACCGCTAAGTCAAACTAAGCATGCAACCTATATTAGCGGTTATTCCTATCGCACGGCTTATACGTACTGGTGGCCAGCCAGTCACGCATGTCCGTGTTCTACATACGACACACAACTTTGTGGTACAACGTGTCAAGGCCAATGAATGCAACACACAAAGGTGGTCTTTTAAATCTAGGTTTAATGTGTAAGAAAACTAATACATAGCAGGAAATATAAATGAACAGTAAATGCTAACGGATTATGCCATGTACCACAGTTTATTTTACATAAAAAATTATGAATAATACATAAAATATGAGCTGAAATAAATAAATAGCAAATGACAAGGTGTCTTGTCTGGTAGGACGCCTGGTCTACTGCAATGATCAAGGTGGCCCGAACTGCGACTTCGATGTAACAACTATGCAAGGTGGCCTCTGATGGTGGCACGGACAGTTCCATTGGGTCCAGAAGGGTCAAATTAGTTACGGTCAATAGGTGGAAGGGAAGAATTGGCAATGGGATAGGAAGATTGGTTACGGACAAGAGAAAATCAAAGAAATATTGGATAAATATTATATATACGAATTTTAGAAAATATTTATAATTCCTAAAAATTAGTTTTTATGAGTATAAATATTTATAGGAAAAAAATACTTAAAATACTTAAACTCAAGAAAATAGTTTTTTAGGCAAGAATCCTAATTTTCTAAAAATATGATTTTAGGGCGAGAATTATATTTTTAGTAGTCACAATAAATATTTTTAAAGACTAGGACATCATTGTATATAAAATAGTTTTAGAAAATTATAAAATCTAGTATAGTATTTTTAGGGCTAAAACTAAATTGGTCAAAGTAAAGGTTTTAAGCCAAGAAGCTATAAATTAAAAATAATAAGTTCTAGACTAACTAAAATTTAAATTTAATGTAGGCCAAAACCCCATGATATAACTTTTTAGAAATTATAACATTTTCATAAAAATAAATTAGTAAAATAAAGATAAATATAAGGATAATGTTAAGGATAAATAAAAAGTTAAAAATAAAAGCAAACATATGACTTTGTAATTTATACTTAGCAAAATAATATACAAATAAATATATACCCAAATATCAAATTAGATATACACATGTTTATAATAGTAAGGATAATAATAATAATAGTAATAATAATAATAATAATAATAATAATAATAATAATAATAATAATAATAATAATAATAATAATAATAAACAGAACCCATTACTTAAAAATAAATATAAAAAAACCCAACCACCCTTCAGTCTTCGGGAAAGGGGTCGGGAGAGAGAGACCCAGGGAGAGAGAGGGGGTCGTCGGGGTTTCGACGCGGCGGTGGAGGCGGAGAGAAGGAACGGAGGGGCACGGTCGACAAGAAAGGGGAACTAAAGGGAGAGAGAGTGGGAAAAAGAGGCGGAGGGATGTACGGGTCTCCGGTGGTGGCGAGCGCACAGGGCTCGACTTAGGCGCGATGGAGGAAAGAGGGGGAAAAAGGGGGATCGGGCTCAGTGCCGGCGTTGATGGCCGTGCGGGGCTCGCCGGCAAGCACGCGGCGGTGGTTGGGCGGTCTGGGGAGGTCCAGGCACAGCGGCGAGGGAGGGTGCCGACGGGGAAAGGCGGAGAGATTTGGAGACTCTCGCCGGTGATCATGCGGAGACGCACGGCGCGGTGAGGGTGGCCGGCAAGCGGAGGTAAGTACGGTGGCGGTGATGGTTTCTACTTTCTCTTTTTTTCTTTGGTTGTGGGTTATGGTCAGGTTGGTTTGGCCGGAGACGGTGCTAGCCGCGGTGGTGATGGTGGGTGGCTGTTGTGGTGGCTGTTGGTGGAGTGGTGTAGGCTGTGGCGGTGGTAGTTGTGATGGTGACGGCAAATGGTGGAGGTGGTGGTCGTGGAGTCGACGAGGTGGCTGGTCGGGATGTGGGATCGGGCGGTGGCAGTGGCAGAGACAACGATGGGGGTGGTGTACTGTGATGTTGACGGCGATGGGGGTTTAGTGATGCTGGATTAGCGGAAGGCTGGTGTTGTCCGGGGGGTCGCGGGGTTGCCGCGGTGGTGTGGGATGAGGACAAGATGAAGGGGCGGTAGGTTTGGCGAAGTCGAAGCGGCCGATGTAGCGCTATATCTAGGGCTCGGTCAGAATGTCGGGGAAACGACGAGACAGGGTGTTGGGGTTGAGATGGGGTCTCGGCCTCGGTGGAGTCCGGATAGAGAGAAGTATTGGACAAAGAGGAGAACGGGTTAGGTATTTGTGATGTATCGTGTCGGGTTGTCGACACGGAGGGAATATATGTATATGTAATCTATGGAATAAGATGTGGACACCGACACGATGCACGACAATTATGGGTAGAGAAAATTTTTTATGGATGTGAGGAATTTATGGAGGAGTACCTGCCTATTTATAGGATGTGGGAATTCTCTGTTGGATAAGGATTAGAAATATTTAAACCCGAAAATAGATAATTCTCTACTTAATTTAAATAATTTTTAAAACAATTCAAATAAATTCCAAGTTCAATCCAATTTAAATATAGATAAATCTAAATCCATAAATTCAAATTTGTAAATCATCATAATTAATTTAAACAAATATCAACCGTTTTAAAATATATTTTTGTGAACACTAAAATTATAATAAAAATATATTTTGAAAATTACATTATTATTGAAAAATAATCTAATAAAATATTTATGAAATATATATGTACGCACGAAAAGTATTATTTTTTAATAGTTATTTTTACGAAAGACTTTTTATAAATAAAATAAATAAAATAATGGACTTGGAAATGTTGGTATGATAGCTAAAATAATTATTGCATATATTATTTTGAAACTATAAAAATAGAAAAAATTATTTTTCTAAAAATAAGTACGCTCGCACATATTCGCACTCGTCGAGCAACTACGAAAAACAAAATTTTGCGCACGACGTATAATGCAACTACGCGACGTACAAATACAAAATAAAATAAAAAATAATCAGTACAAATTTTATTTTTTAAAAAAATATAGTAGAAATTTAGGGGTTTTACATCCTCCCCAACTTAAAAGAATTTCGTCTTCGAAATTAAGATTCGTAGGGGGCGAGAAGGCACAACGGTAGATAAAAGGGTTCCTTAAATAGAAGATAAGATCACGATATCATAGAAGGAAACGATGTATAATGAAATAGATGGTTTAGAAAAATCATGATTTCGATATTGTGGAAAATAAAATTACGGTTATAGGTTTGGTATTGCATGAGAGTTGCTAATTGGTAAGCGAATTTGGCTCAAGGTGAAACACGAAGGAAGCCTAGTGAGGAATGGAGTAGATTAAGATAAAATGTTTAGTGACTTTGGAGAGATGGTTTCCTTAAATAAGTTTATATGGTCGTAGTCTAGGTTGAGGATATGATTAAGAGACGATTGTAATCACTCTTAAATTCAAGTGATTAGAAAGTCAAGATTGTAGATTTAGGGTCGAGGGAAAGGTCGAGTAGTTCAAGACAAAGATATAGTTACATTGGGTGGTAATGGTCATGATGATAGGACAGTTAGAGGAAGTTCTAGTATAATGCCTTCGTCCTTCTAAAATAGGTGAAGGCGAAAGCAATAAGGAGTTCAAAAGACGATATTATCGAGTACGAATACGTGGTTCAAGGACGACCGAAAATTTTTAAAAGGAGTTGCCAAGGCAGTCGTGGATGGGACTCTAAAGGACAAGTTTAGCTATGTCCCCATCCACGTAGAACGATAGATATAAGCGAACCAAAGTTCACTAGGTTGATCAGACTATCATGCATCGGTTCTGAGTAGACAATACGTTAGTGGAGGCCTCCAATAACATACGTCATGAACAAGCTTGATAAAGAATTGAGCTTGCAAAAACTAGGCTATTTTTTATTTTAAAAAATATAGTAGAAATATAGTAGACAAATTTTAAAGAATTGAGCTTGATAAAGAATTGAGCTTGCTAAAACTGAGTAGACAAATTTTATTTTTTAAAAAATATATAGTAAAAATTTAGGGATTTTACATAATGCCCTCTAGTTATGTTTCTGCTTTTTATTTTCATTTCATGCACTATGTAGTTTATGTATGCAAGTTTCACCTGCTGGATTATCAAAACTGCTAGTTTCACTGTTAAGTTTGGTTATGGTTATGTTGTGTGTTTGATCTTTCACTTTGTCTATTTCTATATCCCTTTACGGGGGAGCTATATACTATTTTGCTAAATGATAAAGGGGGAGAAAAATTAGCACACTATGTGATATTTTATTGAGATATGATATTGTATATGCATTGTATCTATCTGCTGTACTTGGATAAATCTTATGTACTAGGACGAAAATATTTATTTACGGGGGAGCCACTTTATACTTGCAAAAGATCTTGTCTCCTTCAACATGTGTCCAGGTACGGATATTGAGACATACAAATATTATTTTGTCAATTATCAAAATGGCGGAGATTGTTGACCCAAACTGGATCACAGTCAACCTGATTTAGATAATTAAAAACTGATATCTGATATGATCCAATACGACACATCAAGGTCAAGATAGAATATCACCTATGACCTAATATACAACACATCAAGTTCAAGACAGAAGTCGTCTATAAGCTGTTGCATTACAAATGTAATTTGTTCTCAATCTGTAATTTTTGATTTATTGAGTCTAAGAAAATATGTACGTTGAGTTGTACTATGTTATCTCAACCCTAAACATATTTTTCCAAGCTCCACCATATAAATAAACCAATTCCTGAACCAAACCAAACCACCTTCACCCATATAAGGCTTCTGGTCTGAGGCAGACCAAACTCGGGCCGAACTATGTCTAAGATCGAACTCGGGCCGAACCCAACCTTCTTAAAATCAGCAACCTAATTTTAGGACCACCTTGCTGCGAGCTGTCCAACGTTCAAATTTTTGAATATTTTGGGCCAGAACTCTGGCCGGATTCTGCCTCCCATGTCTAGTATAAATAGAGCTTGATTCTTCTTATTTCAAATCATCTCTTACTCTCAAGCTTTCAATCTTCCAAGCCTTATATACTCTAAGCCTTTCTCTTCCAAATCTCCTAGCCACAAAACTTCCTAGCCCCAAGGTGCTTAGTGCGATTCAGCTAGAAGTTCTGTGCAAGAGTTGAAAATAAGTCACATAGAAAATTCTAAGTTTTGCATATGCGAAGTTAAAGTATTCGAGCGCTTCAAAGGCTCGTATCTGTAACAAGTTGGCGTGCTCTTCGGACTAAAGGCACGTGTGTACCCTATTTCACAAATAGTAGATTTTAACTCCGAACAAGAGTTCTCGGGCCTGGACTAGTCCTCCATAAGAGAAACTAGGATATATCGTTGTGTTTGCGTTTGTTCTTCTAAACACTTTTACTTTACTCATTATTACTCTCTGATTATATATTCTCTTAGTAGTTGTTTTCTGGACTCAGCATAGTGTTATTTTTAATTGGTCATTATAGACACAAACTCTATTCACCCCCCTCTAGAGTTACCTATACGCTACTTCATGATCATGTGGTGTAGATAATTGGGATTGATTCAGGCCTTACATGAGAATTCTTTTAAGGTATATGGACTAAATTCAATATCGTACCTCATGGGCCAACTCCGGTTCGGGTCACACCGCGTTCCCAACAACTAGTATCACAGCCCATGGTTAAGAAGCTAGTTTGGACAGTTCTAATTGATTCGACACAGATGGTGCTGAACGTTCATATTTATAATCGAATTATATAGGTTCTTCTCAAGGTGGCATAGGAGCATCAACTACATGAATAGGCTTCAAAGGTAGGTTTGATGAGCCGAAGGTGGAGCAAGACTTGTGGTTGGCACACAATGGTGGTGTGGATGAACGTGTCGGTTTGGTTCTGTGGTTGAACGGATCGAAATGGCAATATGTTGGATCTCCTGGGTGCTCGGCTGGTGGGAACAAATAAAAAGGTAGCAAGGAGTGCTAAGGTTGTTCGGCTGGCAAAAACGAACAAAAGGTAGAAGGGGTGCTAAGGTTGTTTGGCTAGCAGGAACGGACAAATGTAGCAAGGTGCTAAGGTTATTCGGCTAGCATAAACAAGCTAAGGTGGAGATTGTTGGGTTGTATCTCATTTTTAGTTGAGCGCTAAAATGGAGGGTGACAATGGAGTTGGTAATTTAGTCCTACATCGATTATGAGGTAGGATCATGTGGTGTAGATAATTGGAATTGGTTCAGGCCTTACATGAGAATTTTCTTTTAAGGCATATGGGCCCAATTCAATATCGCACCTCATAGGCCAACTCCAGTTCAGGTCACACCGCATTCCCAATAATCTCTACTAGCATTTCCAGCTTAAACGCATACATGGATAGATGCCTGCAACCATCATTCCATTCTCTTCAACTGCAAAGGCCACGGGGCAATCCCTATCGTATTTTTAGAAAATGTGCCATGTTTCACACTTAAGATGCAAGCCAGGATTCTAAAGTCACTGCTCGTACGTGGGTCACACCACGTCTATTTTAGGACTCTATCTTTTATAGATGCACTCCACTATGTAGCTTCTTTCCGCCAATAGCTTGTTGCTACAGGGAAGCCAAGAACGACAACCAAAAATCACTCTTTTATAAATACTTAGCTTTCCACTATTAGCAAGGATGACTAATAGGACAACAGACATTAGCCTCGACACTAAGCTTATACTTGTACCATACTTCTAATCTCCTAAAGTTGTGTCCGATCGTCAATAGAGCAAAGGGATCACCTTAATTCGACCGCCATCGTCCTATCTCTCAAGAATCTTGACTTGTCTCAGATTGATGTATTTACCTGCTTTTGTAAATCAATCTCAAGTAAACAAGTTCAATAAAGTATTCACTGAGAAGGAGTTACACTTTCTTTTCTGTCCGAAAACTGATGGCGACTTTGTTGGAGACTTCTTTCTTCTCTAATAATAAAGTGATAGCATAATTCGTCACATCAACTATAGGAACCTTCGTTGATACTCTGATCAACGAGTTTGATCAATAGACATTCGAGGAGACGACCACAAAGGGCTCTACTAGCTTGTCTAGTTCATACTATCACAAGGATAGTTCAAAAAAAGCTTAGTCATCAAAATTATTGCCACCTCCAACTTTCTCCCCCCATGCAAGGTCATCCCATATCCCACCTTCCTCCACATTCTTAATTCTTTGAAGTTCCTTTCAATCTATTTCCATATATAACCCTTTAGGTTTTATTTAATTACTATGTTTCTTCTTTCTTCCTTTCAAACTTCTTTCTTTCTTTTAAATTGCTTTCTTCTCCTCCAAGCCAAGGCCGACCACCCCATGCGCTAAACCTCTCTATATCACTCTCTCTAGCAAGAATAGCAAGGTGAGAAGTCACATAACTTGGTATTTTCTAGCTTAGAATGTAAGAAAGACACTTTTAACTTAAATATTTCTTGATTTCTTTTCTCTTTTCTTCTCTTTAGAAAAGAATGCACATTCCTTCTGCATCTCATAGTTGATAGCTTTTATCATAAACAGAGGGAAGTACACATCAATTTTAGCACTTTCCAACCCAAAAATGCACCCCTTTTAGTAGAAAAGTAAGGGAAGTCCTCATATTCAAAAATTAATTTTAAAAGCTCCGTTATTCGTTTAATTTTGTTTCCAAAACCATGTTATAGGTATATGTGTACTAGCTTATAAAGAGTCTTCTATGCATTTTTTATTATGGATTTTGTAGCAGCGTATAAGTATGTTCATTGATGTAATCATAGGACACAAGTTGATATATACTTTAAATTGATCGTAGACACGAAAATAATTACTGTAAGTACATGTGTCTATAATTACATGTTATTCTAGTGAAGTACGGCTATGTGTTTTTACTTGCATGTTTACTTATGTGTGCCTATGCAAACCTAGGCCTAGAAGGAAGCTTGTTAAATGTAGCTTATACATTAAGTCGCACCCGATTTGCATATTGGTAATAATTTTATGTAACTAACCCTAATACAATTAGAAAATATTTTTTTGAAATGTTACAAGGTGACTATTATACAAGTTTAAGGTTCTTATATTTATGATATATAACGTTGTACATGACTTAGAGGAATCTAGGATTATGTATCAGACTATTGGAGATCTAATATATTAGAATTTAAGAAATATCAATGTAAATCAAACTTGAATTTTAATGCCAAGCTAGTCATAGAATTTGGAAGATTTATTTTATAACGATGGAAAGTCTATTTTGAGGCTTACTATTGAATTCTGGAGTTGATTACTTATGCTTGATTAGTATTGGAATTTGTAACATAAGCATGTATTTATATTACGAGGTTTATTGATACATGAATTGATGAAATAATCAATATTTTGCAAAGTATTAACTTGTTGAACGTTCATGTATATGTGATTGTACTATTAATTCAACTATTATCATGTAGGTAAGTTCAAGTTGAACGTTATATGTTTCTAACTTACGTGTTTTATTGGTATGGGAGAACAAATCTGGCTAGATTAATATTTCTTGCTAAGAAGCCAAGATAAGAAGAATTTACTTCTTCTTAATACTTATGTATTTTTCTTCTTGATTATAACATTGTGTGTCCAATGTGAATTATTCTACCGAAGGTATATTAACCCAGTAGAAATTATATGAAGATTGCTTTGGCTCGTTGTATTTATATTGTATGGAATTGTTGGAGCTCGAAATACAAAGAAGATTATGACAAAATTATAAGAATTTCAAAAGACAACCAAAATTTGAAGATCAATGATTTTTTTATCGTATTAGACATTAATTTAATTAGTCATATGTCTTTTAAAGACAAACTCTCGATAACATTTTATATTCCTAGGGGTTGAACCGTCGAAGTTTTGGACTCGTAAGACACAGATGCATTGACACGCATGAGTAACAAATATGTAATCATATTGTTGTTGTCTTATTCTAGTAGATGGAATATTATCTTGAGTTGTATACTCATATTGTGTGATAGTTGCTACATGGATCAAAATACATACTATGTCTTATCTTATTTGAAAAATATCATGTTGAGTTATATTCTCGCATTACGTAATATTTGTATGTATAAAGATACTTACATGTGTTACTCCAATAAATAGGTATTTTCTGATGAATGAGTATTCTTGTCTTCATGTGATGATACCTATGGTACATAGATCAAAGATACTTACCTGAGCTAGAAAATGACATATTTAATAAGATAATAGATTGTTTATGATTGTAGAATAGAGCATTGGGCGAGGGAGAACAATTGGATCACACTGTATGAAACCTTTGCAATATATATACAAAAATAATCAGTTTGTGTTTCAACATCACAAGGCCTTGCGATGTGAGAGTGTGAGTGCTTAGCTCATGATGTATATAATTCATATTTTTAAGTGATATATCTTTTTGTTCCCTGAGAGGTAGGATCAGACCACTAAGCATCGTGCTAGTGTGTAATAGCCTGATCCTGTGACTTGGGATTATTACCAAGAAACTAGTCAAGTGTGATATTCAAATTGTTCTCCAAATTGCATAATCATATAGGCAAAATTGTATTGTGATTGTGTTAGTGATTACTTGGATATATAAATAGTTTGGACACTATTGAATCACTAGATTTAGGATCACAATAGAGTCTTATTCCAAGCTAATAGTACAATACTTTCTTATGGTTTATTTATATTATCTTTTATCTTAGTATCAAATCATGATTTTGGATCTTATACAAATTTATTTATTTTATTGTTCTTGAACCGAGGACCTATATGTCACTAATGACCTAGTATTTGTTTTCTAAATGAAGGCATGGTTGAGGAAGATATGCTTCCTCTATATAGCATGGATGAGTCTGGGGAGTAGTATAGACAAAGGGTAGAACAACAGTTTTATTTTGTGTGGTTGTAAAATTCTTATATCTTTTGAGATGGAAAACTAGACTTGTGAGATATAATTATAGATGATTTATATTTATAGATGTGAATTATTCTCAGTTTATCAATGGTTTATCTTTGTCCATACTTTTATCCTAAAATTTTACAGGCGACAATTGCGATTACGGATCTAGTATATTCATACGATATGTAGCCTGGGATGTTTGTTATGTACTAGGGTCATCGTGTTTTGGGAGAGGGGCATGAAAATCCCCAATTAGCAAAATTCTATTTGAGTGATAGTGGAACGACTCACGAAGGTTGCTCACTTTCTACCTTCCAAAGTGGGTCAGACCATAGAGCAGTTAGCCAAGACATACATGAGGAAGATAGTCAGACTACATGGGATGCTAGTTAGCATAGTATTGGACAGAGACTCCAGGTTCATGTCATACTTTTGGAAGAGTCTTCAATACGACATAGGTAACCATTTGAGATATAGTTCAATGTACTACCCACAGAGAGATGTGAAGTTAGAGCGAATGATTCAAACTTTAGATGATATGCTTCTATGGTGCACTCCGAACTTTGTTGGATCTTAGAAGAATTATTTATACTTAGTAGAGTTCTCCAACAACAACAGTTTCCAAGCTAGTATGATGGCACCATTTGTGACGTTGTATGAAAAAGAGATACAGATCAACGTTAGCATATGATGACATTGGAGAGAGGCAGATGCTTGGACCCAAGATGATAATAGAGACAGTTGAGGTAGTCATACATATCAGAGAGTACGTCAGAGTAGCACATGATCGTCAATGGCATTAGGTAGACCAGCATAGGTGGCCTCTAGAGTTTGTTATCGACGACTATATATTTATTCGCATTTTGCCTATCCACGAATTATCAAATTTGGAGCGCGGAGAAAGCTTAGTCTAAGATATATTGGTATGTTCGACATTCTCGAGCGAGTCGAGGATATTTCTTATAGACTTCTCTTCCACCATCAGTTCGCGAGTTACATGATGATTTTCATGTATATATGTTGTGCCAGTATATTCCGGATCCAAGCCATATCCTAGATCATTCTAAGTTGGTCATTGATATTGACCTATTATAGGAGGAGGGGCTCATCTTTACTTTGGACCAAAGGAAAAAGGTTCTCAAGAACAGGACAATCTGTCTAGTCCATGTTGCTTTGGCGCCATCACTTGCTAGGTGAGTCGACGTAGGAGTGTAAGGATGATATCTGAATCAGATACCCTTCTTTGTTCGATTTGGGATGTATACTCTTCCCATGCCTTGTCTAGAATGTGTGTTTTATATATTCTATGTGGATTCCTTAGTTTAGCTTTATTTCCAAGTATTCCAAGTTATTTCATATCAAATATTTTTGTTGTTGTTGAGATTTTTGATTTTCCATAAGACTTCTCGATAGCTTGTATTGTTCTAGTAATTTACTTGCTTGGCCTTATTGAAATTCCAAGGACAATTTTTCTAAGGAGGGAGAGTTGTGAGGCTTTACTCACAATATTGGTATTTATGTACGAATATGCATGTATTTATTCCATATCATATTTTTTAAAAAAATTTGTGATTTTGGTATCACTGACAAGGATAGTCGATTTTTGTGATGCAAGTTATATCCGATGGTAGCTTCGTACTAAGTTACTACATAATCACCAAATCAAAAGAAAATGACTTATCAAATATTATAGGTTCATCGGTAATAGGTAACCATAGAATATTTGACATATCCTCTAGGGTAATAATCTTTTCTTTGACCAGTAGTGGGAATGTGTTGCGTCCGGGCCGCCAATGCTTAATGAGACTTAAGATCAAGTCTCTATCATGACGTAGTGGTTAAGGTACTAAAGCTAAATGTATCACCAAGTCTGCTTATACGCCATTCAGCTCCCAAGACCCAAGTTCGCTCTTGTTGGCTCATTCGGTCTCAGTTAACTTGATTTTGATAGGTAACTAAACCATATTTTGATATGTTGTAATTTGATCCAACTGAAGACTCAACAAATGCTGTGACGATTGCTGATTGTACTTGACTTTCCTTAATGTAATCTTTTATTTTATTTGAGTCTAGGACTTATGTACATCGAGTCGCACTGGCATACTCAATTCAAATCAAAAATAGCCTGAAACCTATCCACATATACAAATCCAAAACCAAACTAATACTAGACTACATAAGCTCATATACCATACTAAAATAGACCAACCGAACTCGGACTGAGCTCTGGTCAAACCTGGACCGAAATCGGTTGACCTATATTATAAAAATGTTTGGTTATGAAATTCCTAATTTTTTGGTTCCAACGGTCAGAAAATTCAAATATTTTGGCCGAACTTTGACAGAACTATGTGTACAAAAACCTTATAAATAGACATGAATTTTTTCGTTCCTACTCACTCATCACTTCTCAATATTTTTATCCTATATTGAGTTATACCCTGAGCTCAATTCTTCCATCTCTAAGATCAACTTCCCAGCCTTCTAGTGCCAAATACGATCTCGGCTTAGAAGTCTGTCAGAGTTGTAAGAGCTTGGTTCAGCATGTGTTCTCTGTAGCTGAGAAGTCGTCGTGCCCTTCGGATCAAAGCACGTGGTGTAAACTGCTATTCAATAGTGGATTAACTCTGATTAAGAGTTCTAGGGCCTGGACTAGTCCTCTCAAAGGAAAACCAAGGTAAATTGTGGTGTTTGCATTTGCTTTCTCATACTATTATTGCTTTAAATATTTGTCTTGCTTATACACAATTTTACCATCAATAGTTAACTGCCTTTATATTGTACAAACTTTTAATTGGGTAGATTATTCTACTACACTCTATTTACCCCATCTATAGGAGTCTTTTGCTCCTTCATTTAGTATCAGAACTTATTCTCTTACTACTGGATTAACATCCCTAAAGATTTATGGCAACTGTTAGATCTATCCACACCAACAATGGTGAAGGCCATTCAACAAATAGGCCACGCCTATTTGACGGTACCAACTATACTTACTGAAGGCACGTATTATCTTTTATTTAAAATCTCTTATTTTGATCTATGGTTGTAGGTCCTAAAAAATCAAGTTGCACCCATCAACAAAGTAATAGAAATCAAAGTGTGCATCCTTCAATTGAATTGCGCAGGAGACAGATTGTGCACCATCTCAATTGCGCAAACTGCACTGCGCATACTTTCAAGTGCGCTAGCTGACGTGGCCGCATCATCATTACCTGACAGAAAATTAGATCTTCTGACAGCTGACAGCCCGAAGAACGAGGAAACCGTTCGTTTCTCGTACAGCACAGCGCTCGAGGACAGCTGTAAAGCCAGCGCAGTCTGCCAGCCCACTCAAAGTGCAGTTCAACTCAACGCAATCTAAACCCAGCACAATCTGAAGCTAGCGCAATTCATGTGGCACAGTCCATCAAGACAACTAAAATTCTGTACGTGGCACGCATGCCATCAATTGTTCACCACGTGGCAACCGTCTGTACACGATCATGCACATTTCAATCAAATGATGCTATGTGTCCAATACAGTTGGCCCATGATCAAGTAACTGCTAGCGCAGTCTGAGGTCTGCGCAGTCTAATGCATGTGCAATCTATCCTGCGCAATTCAGAATAAGTAAAAATTAGTTATTTCCAGAACTCTATAAATAGAGTTTCAAGTCCTTCCTAGGGGGGATCACATAGAGATCAGAAAAATCAGAATCAAAAGCAGAGAATTTAGGAGTTCTTGCCCAAGTGCTGCCGCATTCTTCAGAGGCTATCGCCTTCAACTCAGAGGCTATCGTCTTCAAAGTTTACATCGTCCAAGGGATAAATCGATCGTCTTCAGATCGGATTCCTACAGTTGTACTTTTCCAGAATTCAAATTGTAATCTTATTACAAAGTTTGTGAAATAAAGATCAACTTTTGTTTTTACAAACAAAATGGCGACTCTGCTGGGGACGACTTTCTCCTCCGACGAGGAAGTGATAACTCAATGTGACGTTGCATCTATCGGGAAGACGCAGAAGATGCTGGTTGTGAAGGTCAACCAGACGGCCTTCGAAGCGATGATCAACTCCGGGACTGCTCGTCGCACTGCAACCTCTGCCAAGAGCAAGGATCGTTCAGTATGGACTCCAAAGTCCTCTGCACAGTACTCTGCGCAGCCTCTTGTGCAGTCTTTTGTCTCTGTTGTTGCACAGTCTGTTCCCAAGACTTTTGCACAGTCTGCTTCCAAGATTGCTGCGCAATCTGCTGTCTCTGCTTCCAAGACTGTTGCATAATCTGCTGTCTCTGCTGTTGCACAGTCTGTCTCTACTGCTCATACGCAGTATGCTGCTCCTCTGGCCAGTACACAAACCACTTCCTATGTTGCTCTGACAAAGTACAAGACTCTTCTTCCTCAGGCGCAGTTGGCTGTAACTTTTCCTGCACAATCTACCATTCCAGCAACCAGAGTGCAACCCAAACCCTCTGCAGTCAAGACTCCTGCTGCGCAAGCCACAGGGTCTGTGGCCAGAAGGTCATATGTGAAAACTTCTCTTGCGCAACCCATCAATACGTCTACTGTCACTTTAACTCATACGCAAACTGTGCCAGCACAATCTGTGAGGGGTAGCCCTTTGGCTAAACTCCCTTCTTCTCACAGCAAAGGGAAAGACTCAGCTTTCCTTCCCAAGCATTCTGTTACTCCAGCACAATCCACTGGGGGTAGTCTGCTGAGTATTCCTCCTCATCTTCAGAACAAAGAAAAAGGCCCGTTGGCCTTTTCTCAAACTTCCTCGTTCCATGACTTGGAAGACAACAGAGGGAAACGCTCCTTAGCTAACCCTTCTTCACAAAATAAAGAAAAAGGCCCTTTGGTCTTTTCTCAGTCTTCTTCGGTTCTTACCTCGGAAGATCAATCTGAAGGTGCCTCGGCACTAGTCAGTGCAAGACCTCTTTCAAACAAGAGATCTTCTCTTCTGACCAGAGAGAAATGTACTAATCAAAGAGGTATTCTGCCTACTCCGGTAGCGGAATTCCAAGATCTCCCAACTCTCTAGATATCCAGATCAAAGCAGGGCAAATTATTGGTGTCTCAGACAGAAACCCCTGGTGGTGAGTTCGCTGATCTACGAAGTTATCTTAATAGATCTCGATCTACATCAACTTCGACGAAACGCAAGCAGCCAATGCCGAAGACGAACTTGCATCAAAAGCAAACCTCCATGGTCAAAAATCCTGACACATATGCTAATAAAGTGAGTACTTCTCTGTACACTCAAGGGACAAAACATCTGAAGAACCGGAACCATGTTCCAAATGTTATCAAAAAACATATCCCTCAAACTTCTTCTCGTCTCATTGTTGTTCCTGATCTCCGAGAGCATCTCAGGCAAAAGCGGGACAACATCTCGACATCTCCAGTCCAACCATTTGGACATCATTGTAACTACAAGGTTATCATCCATTGCTGTTGCCAAACAACAAAATGATCTGTCTTTGATCGTTTGAACTTTGTAACTTCGGAACCAATGTCGGAAGAAGAAAATGAAGTGTTGTACGCTTCTGTCAACATGGCCTCCCGAGACACTGGGGGTAGAAAGTGCTCCAAGTACGGCAAGCCTCGCCGGCCCAGCCAGCGGTATTTAGATTTACTCCAAGAATCTTCTGAAGGAGTATTTCGACATACCCGATCCCGAAGCCGAGACACAATCGGTCAAATGTATCTTCTCCAAGATCCTCATGGTCATCTTTCTACTTCTCATTCAGGAGATGACTATGATGCATACAGTGAAAGTTCTGAGCAGACAGTGTCCTCCACTGTACCTAGAGAGATGACAGCTTATGTTGTCACTGAAGATCCGGATGCTTCTAGTTCGGCAAATCAAGAACAGCGAATAGCTGCACTAGAAGACAAGCTGAAGACAATGGCTGAAATGGTCGCAAGTATGCATTCTATCATTGTGGTCCAACATACAGTACCACCGACCGTACCTGCTGCAAATCCTGAGATCATAGCATCGTCGGTGCCTGTCAATGTAGGGCTAGGGGTAGTATCTCCTCAAGTACCCCTTGTACAAGTTCAACCCACACCCAGTCAGTCAGGTGCTGGGGGTAGTGCTTACCACGCTGTTCCTTCTTCTAACACTATGGTTCAGCCTGCTCCCTCATCATCATCGGAGGATGCTAATGAATCTGTCAAACTCTTGCGCACTCAATTCGAGGCTTTCAAAGAGAAAGACAACTTACAGAGATTGGGGATTAAACAACCCTATCCAGTTGAATGGAAGGAAGTCCCATTCCCTCCAAAGTACAAGCTTCCTACAATCTCGCTGTTTGACGGCAGTACTTCCCCGAGCCAGTTTATTAACCACTTTGAGGTAATGACCGTTCAACTCCAGCCAAATGATGCTCTTCTTACCAGGGTATTCGTCGGCTGTTTAGCCGGTGTAGCATACGATTGGTATAGAAGCTTACACGATGGCTGTATCACCTCCTTCTCGGGTCTTAAACAAATATTCTTGGAGCGATTTTACGAGGGAATCAACGACATGACTATGTCAGCCCTCAATAAAATTAAACAAAGACATAATGAAACTGCTGAGAGTTTCATTGAAAGGTTTCGTCGAGAAGCTTTAAAGATGCCACCTGGGACTCCGGCCGCCGTCACCATAGACACTTACAAGGCAAATCTTTTGCCTATTATCAGCATGTGGACGGGATCAACTCAATTCTAAGACTGGCTATCCTTTATTGTCAATGCTAAAGCAGCTGAAGTTAGCGCTGACAAATTTAAGCAGCTAGGGGTACACATGTCTAACCCCGACCGGGATGAACATCAGACATCGAGTAGCGGTAATCGCCAGAATAACCGCAAGAATAAAGAGACTTTGAACATCAACTTGAAGAGCAAAGAATCTCTGGCTGTCAACGTAGCTCCACCTACGTCTACTTCTACTCCTTCTGCTCCTCCACCAAGGGAATCTCGTCCGAAAGTAGAGTATTCCTTCGACGAGAATGATACTACGAGCATCTTTGATTGCTTAATCAAAAGCAATAAGCTCCAGCTCCTAGACCCAAAGAAGCCTGATGAGGTCGGTAAGACCGATCATCTTAAATATTGTGTTTATCACAGGTTCATTGGACATCCCACTTGAGCATGCTACGTACTCAAGGAAAAGATTCAAGAGCTAGTCAATGCTGGAGTTGTCACTCTGCAGCAAGACGAGAAAACTGTTACTGCAAATATGGTCTCAGTCCAGTTCGGTAAATTCCCTCCACAGATGATACAGCATGGTGTCATTCCTATCCCAAAGGCCACTCTTGAGATCGAGAATTTCCCGCCTCCACGAAGTGAAGGTCTCATTCCTTTATCTCTTGACAATGGTGAGATTATGTGGATTTACCCTGATCTTGCTTCGGAGTTTGAAGTTCCCTCTTCCTCTAAGAAGAAACAACGCTCCAAGGACAAGACAAAGACTTGCAATATGGTGTCTTTTGACCCCATAGTCGAAGAGGAAATACTACTGGGCACTAGATCAGGGAAGCCCTATCTACGGGAAGTTCCTGAAAATCAAGAAAACCCTGCTTCTTCTTCTGAGTCAGCTCCAGTGCAACCTATTTCCACTGAGGACATCCCTTCTGCATCTTCACCAATTGTAGAACCTACTCCTCCTAAGACGGCGGTAACTGACAAGGGAAAACAACAAGTCCGCTTCGATAGACCCTTAAAGAAGTCATCTCCCACAGGACTTGAGAAGCCATACAACTTTGATATCTTGGCTCAACTAGCCAGTACACCGGCTAGGCTGTCAATCTTCGAGCTCTTGCGCCTTTCTAAAGAGACTCGAGAAACCCTGAGTGAAGCTCTAATGTAGGCAGAAACCTGTCTAACCCTTCTGAAAAAGCCGAAAGCAGAGCCAGTTTCGTGCCTCTATTGTCACAGTGTGTTGGAATTGATTCCAAACATTACTTTTACACAGGATGATATGTTGTTGGAAGACAATAGGCATGACCGTCCTCTATACTATACAGGATATGTCGACTCGATGAAGGTCAATCGTATTCTGATAGATCCAGGGTCAGCACTCAGCATCATGCCAAAAACAATGTTGGATGCACTAAAGATCCCAGTGCATAGTCTTTCCAGCACAATCACCACCATCTTGGGATTCAACCAGGGAAGGAGCGAACTTCTGGGCAAGATTCGTCTAAAACTCCAAATAGGCAATCTCCGCACAAAGGTGACCTTCTACATCATTGACAACCATGGTTGCTCTTACAATGCTCTGTTAGGGAGACCATTCTTACATGAACACAACATTGTTCCTTCGACTCTCCATCAATATTTCAAGTATATTGATGATAATGGAGAGGTTCAAAAGGAGGTTGCGGATCTCTATCCTTTCAAAGGTATTGAAGCATACTGCAACGACGCTCGTATGTATAAAGATGAATTCATGAAGGTTGTACTGGCTCTAGACACTGAAGAAGAACAAGAAGCAGTGTCTAAAGACACCCTCATCATACCTGTCAAAGGGCGAGTTTTTCATCCTCAATCCTCCAAACCACTGGCTATCCACTTGCCAGTCCAGAAGCAACCAATTGATTATGGTCAAGATCAAAAAGAACTCACCTCTTCTGAGCCACTTGTTATCGACTTACGTCGTAACAAGGATAAAAAACAGTTCACTTTTTCTGAGCCACTTGTTATTGATTTATCTCATAACAAGGATAAGGGAGCTCAACTCCTCTGAGCCACTTGTTATTGACCTTCGTCGTAACAAGCCTCCTCCACGTTCTTCTTCTCCCCCTCTTGTAATCAATCTGACCAAGCCTGCTAAGGCTAAAGGTCCTATAGTAAATACAGATGTACAAATCAATGAAAGAGCATCTACTTTCCAGTATACTGATGTCATTTATTATGCTAAATGCAATTTGGATATGTTAGATAGCTTCTAGTCATTTACAATAGGAGTTGTACAGTCTCTTCAAACAGAAGTCTCACTTAAACACCCAGATGATTCATATCGTATTATTCCTGCTCGAAAGAGAGGCGAGAGTCCAATACTTTTTAGTAAAGGACCGGAACAAAAATTCAGCTATACGGATGATAGCAAGAGTAACGATACGGGACATCTCCAACTCTGTCGTTACAGTCAATAATCAAAAGACATCATCCGAAAAATAGGTTATGACTTCAAGAGTGGCCTCAACTACGGTAAGGGTAGACGAACCCCTATCCGTACGGCTGTTCCGAAAGGAAAATCAGAGATGTATTACATCAGAACCAAAAGAGGTCTCGGATATGTTTCATCTCCGGTATTATCCCCAGTAGTCTTCGAGTCTGATAGTGAAGAACGCTCTAATTCTTCTGATTCCAGATCATAGGATTCTGATACCAGCGTTGGTCAAGTTCATCGGCTGATTGTATCATCTAACATGGTCTCCGCCGAACTTCCAGAAGGATATGAAGAGGATATTGAAGAAAGTCCCGAAATAGATCCTTGGGCTCAACGAATGGATACCCAATGGGAACTCCAATTCGAACAAAGAGAACCTCCTACTAAGGATCAATTGGTGCAAATCGATGTAGGAGAAAGTGGATCACCTCATCCAATATTCATCAGCAAAAATCTTCTAGAGACAGATAAGCAAGAATTAATTCTTCTTATTCAAGAATACATTGATGTCTTTGCTTCCCAAAGTTGCTACACATAAATTGAACATTTTACCTAATGCAAAACCAGTCAAACAACATCAAAGGCGATTCAAGCCAGAAATGATGGATACAATCGACGATGAAGTCAAGAAGCTCATCGCTTGTGGCTTTATTCGAGAAGAACAACATCTTGATTGGGTAGCCAACGTTGTTCCAGTCCTGAAGAAAATTGGCAAAGTTCGAGTTTGCATCAATTTTCGGGATCTTAATGAAGCCTGTCCAAAAGATGAATTTCCTCTCCCTATCACGGACGTCATGATTGACAATACCTGTGGGTTCGTGCGAATATCCTTCATGGATGGATTCTCTGGATACAATCAGATTCGGATGAATCCTGAAGATGAAAAACACACTTCTTTCCGCACTCCTCGCGGGGTCTACTGCTATACCATGATGCCATTTGGTCTCAAGAATGCGGGTGCAACTTATAAACGGGCTATGAGTACCATCTTTCGAGATTATCTTCGCAAGACAGTCGAATGCTATGTTGACGACATCGTCGTCAAAAGTCGTCTAAAAGAAGATCACATCCAAGATTTGAGAACAATCTTCAATCTCATGCACCAACATCAACTCAAAATGAATCCTAGCAAGTCATTCTTGGGTGTCTCTAGTGGCAAATTTCTCGACTTCGTCATTACCTCTAAGGGTATACACGTGGATCCCGAGAAGATCAAAGCCATTCAAGAGATGCGTCCTCCACGCAACCTAAAAGAGCTACGAGGATTCCAAGGTCGACTTGCGTACCTCAGGAGATTCATTTCAAATTTGTCTGGACGCTGCAGACCATTTACTTAGCTAATGAAGAAAGGTGTATCTTTCATTTGGACTGAAGAATGTCAACAAGCATTTGAAGACATAAAGCGATATCTTATGAACCCACCAGTCTTGGTGCCACCAATCTCAGGCATACCATTCTTAATGTACGTCCGTGCTATGGACCATTCATTGGGTGCTTTACTTGCCCAAAAGAACAAAGAAGGTCATGAACAGGCCATCTATTATCTCAGTCGTACTATGATTGGTGCTGAACACCGTTATAGTCCGGTCGAAAAAGAATGCTTAGCTCTTATGTTTGCTGTTCAAAAGACAAGGCATTACATCATTGGCCAAACTATTCATGTTATATCTCGAGTCAATCCTCTTCGGGTACTGATGAAGAAACCTAACACGCTCAACTCTCGGTTAGCTACATGGGCCATTCTGCTAGCTCAGTATGACATGGTATACGTACCGTAAAAATCTGTTAAAGGTCAAGCACTGGCAGATTTCTTAGCAGCTCATCCTGTTCCAGAGACATCCAAATTCTATGATAAAATTCCAGACGAGACATTGGAATCAAATATGATTTCTGAAGAATTTCCTACTTGGCGTCTATTCTTTGACGGTGCATCCAGAATTGGACCAAAGGGTACCATTGTCGCAGGAGTTGGAGTTGTTCTTGTTTCTCCAGATGGGTCAACTATTCAAAGAGCCTACTCCTTAGATGAACCCTGCTCCAATAACGTAGCAGAATACAATGCTCTACTTATCAGCCTTCAATTAGTTAAACAATTGGACGTCGAGTATCTTGAAGTCTATGGCGACTCTAAGCTAGTTGTTAACCAGGTTAGAGGAACCTATGAAGTTCGCCATCAAGATCTAGTACCCTATCATGAAGCAGCAATCATCATGGCTACGTCATTTAAAGCCTTCTTTATCGAATATGTTCGTCGAGCTTGCAATACTGAGGCAAATGCTTTGGCCAATCTTGCAGCAGTCTTAGCCATCCCTATTAAAAGACAACATATGGTGGTTGTTTCTAACCGAGAATTGTTTTGCATTGAAAACAATCGTAATATTGAGTTTAGTAACCTCGCTGAAGCCAATATTATCAATAAAGACTGGAGAGTTCCCTTCATCAACTTTGTAGTTCATGACATACTTCCTGAAGACCCCAAGGAGGCTACGAGTATTCGTCGACGATCTCTTCGGTTCTACTATAATCAGACTACTAAGACTCTCTATCGACGGACTTACGACGGTCTTCTCTTGCGTTGTCTCGCTGGTGATGAAGCAAAGCAAGTATTGCGTGAAGCTCATGATGGCGTCTGCGGAGCACATCAACCCGGTCCTAAGCTACAGGATCGCATCCGACGAATGGGTTACTATTGGCCCTCTATGGTATCAGATGCCATCGAATATGCAAGGAGATGTCGTGCTTGTCAAATCCATGCCGATTTCATTCACCAACCTTCAGAATTTCTGCATCCGACTGCCGCTTCCTGGCCTTTCGAAGCTTGGGGCATGGATATTATAGGTCCCATTAATCCTCCTTCTTCTAGAGGACATAGGTTCATACTAGCAATAACCGACTACTTCTCCAAATGGACTGAAGCTATACCTCTGGCTGAAGTCAAGACCAGTAGCGTCATTGTAGAAGCATGGAAAATATCAGAATGATGGTCTATGCGGCTCGAAGCAGGAGAACCCCATGCGGCTCATACAGGGGCAATCCCATGCGGTTCAGAAAGACCCGCAGCCTCATGTGGCTCGGGACAGAAGAATTCATGCGGCTTGCATAGGGACAGTCCCATGCGGTTCAAAGAGTCTTCCAGCCTCATGTGGCTCGGAAGTATATGCAACTCACAAACGACCAACAGAGATATGCGGCTCGATCATCACCACGTGTCCTCCTGGGATCCCTTCACATAGCTGGCCATCGAGTAATGGCCCTATTTAATGCTCTGCCATGATTTGACAGCTGACGGCTCTGACATAAAGTT
This sequence comes from Iris pallida, assembly GCA_029216955.1. Classification (NCBI taxonomy): domain Eukaryota; kingdom Viridiplantae; phylum Streptophyta; class Magnoliopsida; order Asparagales; family Iridaceae; genus Iris; species Iris pallida. The sequence goes on from JANAVB010003400.1 coordinate 80,004,496, forward strand.
CCATGATGGTCCCGCCATAATGGCAGACTCTTCGGGAACATAAGAAAATCTCTGATACGATCCGAGATTGCCACGTGGCTACTCCCATGCGGCTCAATCGAAGAACAGCCTCATGCGGCTGGCAGAGATCAGCTTTCTGTGGCTCACCAAGAAACCATCCCATGCGGCTCAATCGAAGAACAGTTTCATGCGGCTGGCAGAGATCAGCTTCCTGTGGCTCACTAAGAAACCATCCCATGCGGCTCGCAAGTACTATATCTATGCGGCTCATCGAGACACTGTCTTATACGGTTCACGGATATCATGCGGCTCTGGCAGGGTCCACCATTAAGACACGTGGCAGAGATTCAATTGCCCTCATGACGTGACAGCTAGTAGCAGGGTGATTATGGGATGCGTAAATTAATCAGAGATTTACCAGATCCCAATAACCATATTTAACGCTATCCTCATAATTAATGAGATCAGGCCATATCATTCATAATCAAGCCAATGGGACACGTGGTGAGAGATCCAAGCTTGACATAATCAATCATGAAGTTTTAAAGTAATCAGCATTAATCATTCGCAGGATTCAACACTATCCACATTAATGGCCCAGATCCTTCACATTCAAGACTAATGGTCCAGATTGGCCGTCGCCGCTTTGGGAATGGGCAAGTATCCAAACGCTAATGATGCCCCCACTCTTATAAATAGCAAGGTGCCATTCCTTTGCGAAAAATATACACAGAGAGCTCCCCCCTTAATAATCAGAGAGGAAATACACAGAGAGAGAGAAGCCAGAAGAGCAACACGAGGAGAGCAAGAAGGGCATTTCTTCGTCAACGCCAAGCAGATCTTCCCCGAGCCAAGGCTGCATATCGATCGTCCAAGGAGTAAGGCAGGCCGTCGCTTTCCTGACCCTCTATCGTCACCCCCCAGAATCTAAAATAAACAATTGTACTTAGACTGCTGTACCTAGGTTTTCGTCCCTAGGCTTTCTTTGTACAAGCGAGTTTGTAACGTGAAGTAAAAGTCCAGTCCTCCGATAATTGTTCTGTTCTTTTATATTTCATGGCAAACACGATGGCGAATCTGCTGGGGACAAACTTCTCCACGGCTGAGGAGTTGGTGACGCAGTCGGATGCAGCCAAACTTGGCTCCACGCAACAAAAGATGGTCGTCCGCTTCAACCAACAGGCGTTTGAAGAGATGCTCTCCGAAGGAAGCGCTGGCCCCGTCCAGAAGCGCACCCGCAGGACGAAGGCTCATAAAAAGTGGAGGCCAAAAACATTTGCTCCTCCCCAAGCCCTCGATGGGATGCCCTCTGTTGCTCAAGACGGCGAGAAAGACTCTCCTGCGGCCCCACTTCAGACCGTAGACAACTCTGCTGTCCCCAAGTCCGGCAGAAGAAAATACTATGATACTGGACTTGTAGGGGCAAAGAGGAACTCTATGCGATCCGAGCCGCATAAGGGTATTACCCGCAAGGAGAAAGCTCATGCGGCTACATCCGCCAGCCGCATGAAGAAAACTCATGCGGCCACATCTGTCAGCCGTATAGCTTATGCGACTGCAGTTGCCAACCACATGGATGAAACTTATACGGCTATGAAAGTCAATCGCTTGCAGAAAACCCATGCGGCCACAGTTGCCAACCGCATACGGCCAGCCTGCACGGTCGTGGCTCCCAGTCGCACAAGAACAACTCATCCAACATCAGAAGACAACCGCATGCAGACAGCCTGCACGGTACCTAATTCTAGCCGCATAGCGTCCGTTCCACGCTTCTCTCGATCAGTCTTCGACCATCTTTTATGCGGTCCTGACCCTGATGGTTCTCTGGGTGATAAGCCAGACTCTGTGGTATTCAACTTGGACTCCTCCTATTACGCACCCGCAAGTGCTAAAAGGAGGAAGTTTAGGGCAGCGCGGGCTCACCAAGCCCAGTCAGCTGCCCCAAGCTCTGACCATCGGGGCGTCTCGCTGATTATCACGCGGGCCTCTGATGGGAAGTTGTACAGAACTACTCGAACCCAGCCCCCGACGGCGAACGGACAGAGTGGTTCCTCTGACCTGCGTGAGGCTATCCTCCACAAACGTAAGAAAAAAGAAGGGGCTGTGGCGTACAAAGAGTCCTCACACGGACGTCACTGCACCCAGATCATCGTCAACTGCTGTTGCAACAACGCGGCAGTGACAGAAGACCAGCCGTCCGTCTTCCAAAGACTACAGCATTCGAGCTCGGAGGACGAGGCACCTCCTATTGTCTCCTGTAATTCCACTCAGAAAGTCCTCGCCGAGGAGAGAGGGAAGAAGACAAGCATCTCCAGCCCCAAGATATCAACCAATATATCTAAGAAACTGTCGTCTAAACGGTTGTCCTCCACCGGAGTATTCCAACACACCCGTTCAAAGACGAAATCTGCTGCAATGGGAGATTCATCGTCCACATCGCTGGAGGTCGTGGGAACTGGGGGTAGCACTCCTCCGAACATCCACAACAATCTGATGTTTCAAGGAGACGAGCCCGGGGAAACAACTCTCCCATCAGATACAACAGACGCCGATGTCCCCGAGGACATCCATGACTCTCAAGGCGAAGCAAGCTCCGAGGCTGGGGGTACTGTTCCCTCCGAGTCCGAACCCGAAGAGAACATTCCCACCTACCACGATGACTTTTCGGTGCATGGGTATGACTCGGAGGGCACATCCTCCACCATTCCTTCCATCACTCCTCATGTAAGGACGGTGTTTATGACGGACAGCAACCAAGGTGGCTCCAGTGATCGCCAACGTATCGACACTTTGGAGGCCATACTGCACGCCTTGGTCAAGTCTGTGGACGAGATTAAAGCGGCTCTTCCTACTCTGCAGGGAGCGATACCTGGCCAAATAAGCACGGGTCCCGCAATCAATGTAGATTCAAATTCAGCGGCACCGAACCCGGGCAATAATCCTCCCGAAATAACGGCCCCTACCGCGACAGATGAGGCCCGAGAGGTAAAAAGAGAGGTTCAGGAGCTCCGAGCCATGTTCCACGTCGGAGAAAACTCTCAAGACCTCAGAATACGGCAACCATATCCTGCTGAATGGAGGGATGTTCCATTCCCACCAAGATATAAGCCGTTCAATATCAATCCGTATGATGGCAAGACCTCAGCAAGTCGGTACATCACTTACTTCGAGGTCACCACCGACCATCTGCCCCATGATGATGCTATCCTCAAACGATTATTCATTGGGGCATTGGAAGGAGTCGCCTTCGACTGGTACCGCAATCTGCCAGATACCTGCATCCACTCCTTCGCTGGCTTCAAGCGCTTATTCTTGGAGAGATTCTACAAGGTAGGACAGGACGTCACGATGTCTACCCTCATGGACGTCGTCCAAGGAGAGAAAGAGCTGACAAGGAATTATATTGAGCGGTTTCGTCAAACCGCAATGAAGTTACCATCTGGTAATCCGGATTCCTCCTTGATTGAAATTTGCCAAAAGAGATTGCTCCCAACAATCAGTCTCTGGATGGGCGAAAGTTAATTCAAGGATTGGAAGACGTTCATCATCAGCGCCACGAGCGCCGAAGAACGATTGAAGAAGGCTCGCCAACTGGGGTTGCACATCTCGGAAGGAGAAAACAAGGGCAAGCGTCCCAACAATGATAATGGGGGTAGCCCCTCCAACAATCGGGACAACAAAGGCAAGCAGGCCATGGTGGCCGATACAGCCCAGAAGCCTGAGTCACAACCAGCAGACAAGCAATGGCCATAAATCACTTATTCTTTCGAAGACGGCTACGTCAAGCCTATCTTGGACATGCTCATACAAGGAGACAGAATTCAGCTTCCTCTACCGAGACGGGAGCCTCGGCCGGCAGATCTGGAGAATCTAAAGTTCTGTCATTACCACCGCTACGTCCACCATACTACACACGACTGCTACCAACTGAAACGATACATCCAAAACCTCATCGATTCGAACGCTCTGGCCATCGATTTTGATGAGGTAACCGTAGCAGCCAACATGGTGTCCGTATAATTTGGCAGCTTCCCTCCAACAGAGACTCAAGACGATGTCATACCTATCCCTCTGACGACGATGGAGATTGCAAATCTTCCGCCTACTCGTGATCAAGCTGCTGGTCTAGTACCCCTCACCACATCACGAGGAGAAATCATGTGGGTCCATCCGAACCTGGTCCATGAAGTGACTCAGTCCACGTCGCCTCCCATTCACAAAAAGAGAAGTAGAAAAGTCAGATCCTGCCGTACCCATCTCAGCAGATGTGGAAGAAGTCACGGCTGTCGTTACTCGATCTGGAGCACAATCCCAACCTGTGGCTGAGAACTCGACTGATGATCATCCTCCAACTACCACTGACGCTCCAGGGCCCCCTCAGCCTCCGACGACCGACAAGCCTAGGCCGAAGGAGACTCGCTTCGACAAATCCCTCCGGAAAGACGATCCGCGTCCCTTCACCATAAAAGAAGTCGATCTTGGGTCAGATGCAGGGAGACTGCCTCTGTATCTTTATAGTCCCCAGGCCAAAGATCTCATGCAAAAACAGGGATATGATCTGGAGACTACACCAGGCTTAAACTACGGCACCGGACGGCGACTACCTTTGAAGCCTCCAGTCCCGGCTGGCAAGCCACGGGACTACTATAGCAAAACTCGATGTGGACTGGGGTATGTAACTCCTACGACAACACCTGAGAGTTCGAACGAAGAGTGTGACTGGCAGCCACATTCAACCGGGTCACCAACCTACGACTCGGATACCAGCATCGGAGACATATTTAGACAAGTCCTGTCAGTCAATATGGCATTCGCCGACGCTTACGAAGAAGACGAAGACATTCCTGAAATCCTCGAACTAGAGCCGCGGGCCCAACAGCTGGATGCACAATGGGAAATGCGGTTCGAGCAGAGAGAACCTCCTACCGAAGATAAGGTTATGCAGGTCGACCTCGGCAGCGAATCCTCTCCGAAGCTAATCTTTGTCAGTAAAAGCTTAATAGACGAAGAACGAGAATCGCTGCTAGAACTTATCAGAGAATATATTGATGTATTCGCATGGAGTTATGAAGACATGCCGGGGTTAGATCCCGATATTGCTCTACATAAGCTCAACATACGGCCAGATGCAAAGCCAGTCAAGCAGCAACAACGATGCTTCCGCCCAGGTGTCATGGATGCGATTGAAGCCGAAGTTAACAAACTAATAGCCAGCGGCTTCATTCGTGAGGAGCAACATCCTGACTGGGTTGCCAACATAGTTCCGGTCCTCAAGAAGAATGGAAAAATCTGAATCTGCATCGACTTCCGCAATCTGAATGAGGCATGCCCGAAAGACGAATTCCCCCTCCCCATCACAGATATCATGATTGACAACACATGCGGCTTCGAACGTATGTCGTTCATGGATGGATTCTCGGGGTACAACCAAATCAAGATGTCTTCTGACGACGAAAAGCACACATCATTCCGAACACCGATTGGCACATACTGTTACACAGTCATGCCTTTCGGTTTAAAGAATGTTGGTGCCACGTATCAACGAGCCATGGCGTAAGACGGTGGAATGCTATGTCGATGACATCGCCGTCAAGAGTCGCTGTAAGGGAGACCATCTGCAGGACCTGAGGACGGTATTCGACCTGATGCGAGCCCACAATCTGAAAATGAACCCTACGAAATCTTTCTTAGGCGTATCCAGCGGAAAGTTCTTTGGATTCATTATCACCGCTCAGGGCATTTATGTAGACCCTGAGAAAACGAAGGCAATCATGGAGATGGGTCCCCCGAAAAATGTCCACGAACTCAGAGGCCTTCAAGGGAGGCTAGCTTACATCAGAAGATTCATCTCTAATCTCTCCGGGCGATGCCGACCGTTCACCCACCTTATGAAAAAAGGCATCTCATTCGTTTGGGACGAGGAATGTCAGCGTGCCTTCGACAACATCAAAGAATATTTGTCGAACCCTCCAGTCCTGGTGGCCCCGGTTGCCGAAAAACTATTTCTGCTGTACGTACGAGCAATGGAACACTCTCTCGGTGCTCTGTTGGCACAAAACAACGACGCAGGCCATGAGCAAGCCATATATTACTTCAACCGAATGATGATTGGGCCAGGGCACCGATATACCGCTGTGGAGAAGGAATGCCTCGCCCTAGTGCTCGCCATTCAGAAAATATGACACTATGTCACCGGACAAACGATACATGTGATCTCACGAGTCAACCCTCTCAGGGTCCTTATGACTAAACCAGGGGCACTCAGCTCTCGACTCGCTACATGGGCAATATTGCTGTCCCCTTATCATATGATCTTCGTCCCGCAAAAGGCAGTCAAAGGTCAAGCCCTGGCGGACTTCTTAGCAGCCCACCCAGGCTCGGAGTCCTTCAGAATATATGAAGAGATCCAGATGAGGTCGCCGACTCGCATGCAACCTCTCACGAGGCTATATGGCGAATGTTCTTCGACGGTGATTCGAGGACCGGACCTAAAGGCAATATAGTCGTCGGAGTCGGGGTAGTACTGATCTTCCCTTCCGGATTGGTGATTAACCGCACTTATTCCCTCACAGAGCCCTGCTCTAACAATGTGGTCGAGTACAACGCTCTGGTCATTGGCCTCCAACTTGCAAGAGAACTGGGGGTAGAATATCTTGAAGCATATGGCGATTCACAATTGATCGTCAATCAGATTCGTGGGTCATACGAAGTCCGTCATGAAGACATGATCCCCTATCACCAAATAGCGATCAACATCATCTCATCATTCGAGGGATTCTTCATCGAGCACGTCCCCAGACTCCAAAATATCGAAGCCGATGCCCTAGCGGGCCTTGCCGCTTCCCTAGCAGTACCGAACCATGCTCATCATTCGGTAGATGTGATAGGCCACGAACTGGTCTGTCCCAAGAATAATGTGCAATTCGTGGTGAGTTATTCTGCACAGACGATCGAGGATGCCCCAGATTGGAGACAACCATTCATCGACTTCGTCGTCTACGACATCCTGCCCGAGAACCCAAAGGAAGCCACTTCCATCAGACGGTGTTCTCTCAGATTTTTCTACGATACAGAGACGAAAATGCTGTATCGGCGATCCTACGATGGGTTGTTGCTTCGGTGCCTGTCAAACATAGAAGCCAAAGAAGCCGTACGGGAAGCTCATGACGGTGTCTGTGGGGCCCATCAGCTTGGCCCTAAATTGTAAGACCGCCTTCGCCGAATGGGTTACTACTGGCCCACGATGGTGGCAGATGCGATAGACTATGCCAGGAAATACAAAGCCTGCCAAGTCCATGCAGACTTCATTCACCAACCATCAGAATTTCTACATCCGACAGTGGCGTCCTGGCCATTTGAAGCATGGGGAATGGATATCATCGGTCCAATTGCTTCGCCTTTCTCCTGAGGACATCGCTTCATACTTGCGATCACTGATTACTTCTCCAAATGGGCGGAAGCTGTCCCACTCGCAGAAGTAAAGACGTCAAACGTGATCAGCTTCCTAAAGCATCACGTCATATATCACTTTGGACTGCCACGAAGGATCATACACGACAATGGTCCGCAGTTTGCAAGCCACGCCTTCTACCGGTTCTGTGATAAGCACCGCATTCAGAACATTACTTCAATGTCATACAATCCGGCAGCAAATGGGTTGGCCGAAGCATTCAACAAAACAATCATCAAGCTGCTCAAGAAGTTCGTATCATCCAACAAACGCGACTGGAACGAGAAGCTTGGCGAATGCTTATGGGCGTATCGCACCACAGTCCGAACAGCCACCGAAAATACACCATTTTCCTTGGTGTACGGAAGTGAGGCAGTCCTCCCATTAGAGACTCAGATTCCCTCACTCCGCGTCGCCCTCACGCATCAGTTAACGACAGACGAAAACCACCGTCGTCGGCTACAGGAGTTGTAGGCCTTGGATGAAAAGCGCCTCTTGGCTCAGCAACGAGTCGAGCTATACCAAGCGCGCATCTCTGGAGCCTTCAACAAGAAGGTCAAAGTCAGAATATTCCAAGTGGGCGATCTCGTTCTGGCGGTCCGAAGGCCGATGGTTATGACGAATAAGACCGCCGGTAAATTCTAACCAAAATGGGAAGGCCCGTTTATCATCGAGGCTATATTCTCCAACGGTGCATACTGCCTCGCAAAGCAAAACAGAGACTTGCTCATGTTGCCCGTCAACGGCAAGTTCCTGAAGAAATATTATGTCTAAACGACATTCTCTCCAGATCACCGAGTCATGTACCCGTTGGTACCGCTGAACTCACAATCCACAACATTTCAGATTATCGAGTCATGTACCCGTTGGTACCGCTGAACTCACATCCATTTTTCCTTTCAGATTATCGAGTCATGTACCTGCTTGTGCCGCTGAACTCACATCCATTTTCCCTTTTAGATTATCGAGTTATGTACCTGCTGGTGCCGCTGAACTCACATCCATTTTTCCTTCAAATTATCGAGTTATGTACCCGCTGGTGCCTCTGAACTCACATTCTGGTCACTCTTTCAGATAGCAAGTCATGATCATACCTCTGAACTTTCTTTTTGGAAGAGATCCTTCCTCACGATCCACTACCCGCACTCTTAGTGCACAAAAAAGGGTAATCGATCCACAAATTTCCGAAACGGCCATGTCCTCACTACCTCTGAGTCATTTTCACTTCTACCAAAAATAAACCGCCCCCTCGCATAAAACTTCCACGTCCTCTTACCTCTGAGTCGTTCTATGTACCCTCTCTTCATTGAGCCCACTCCTGCCATGTCCTCATTACCTCTGAGTGGGAAGGCTCCGTCGAAGAAACCGTCATGCTTGCCATGTCCCCATTACCTCTGAGTAAGTATGTCGGTTCCCTTTCAACCTATTATCTGTACCCACAACTGGAGTACGACAAGGATAATAGGTCCACAAATGTCCTCTGTTGACCACAAATGTCCTCTGTTGACCACAAATGTCCTCTGTTGACCATCAATGTCCTCTGTTGACCACAAATGTCCTCTGTTGACCACAAATGTCCTCTGTATGTCCTCTGTTGACCACAAATATCCTCTGTTGACCACAAATGTCCTCTGTTGACCACAAATGTCCTCAGTCGACCACAGATGCTGTACTAGGATCTCCAGTACACGCCCATCCCTTCCCTATCATGCCTGAGAGCCCAGTTGCTCCCTGGCATTCTCCTAAATACCAAAAACTTCTATAGCTATCTTATCGTGAAGTTGTTCTAGGTATTCCTCTCCAAAACTTGTTACTCGTACCTAAAACCAAGGTACGCCTAGGGTGACAGGTCCACAAATAATCCCTAGCGGGTCCAAATCCACGAACACCACAAGTACAAGAAAGAGAAGATGAGTTGAAACATGCTCATTTATTCAAAAATTCAAAGTGCTACATCATTTGGGATCTCCTTTCTTACAAAATAAAGACAAAAAGAAAAACAAAAAGGGAGACAGCAAAAGAAGACAGAAGGCGAATCACTACTCCAGGGCACATAACGCCATGAGACGGTCCATTAGTAAGGCAACCGACCGCTCAAGCCTCTGTTTGGCTCGACGCTCCGCCTCCTGGCTCAGCACCGCCGCGTCCTCCAAATGAGCATGAGCTTGCCAGTTGTCCTCGAACTTCTTGAAAGCCCGCTCCAGGTTGACGGAAGATCGGGAGACCTTCTCGGCCTCCCGAGCGATCGACTCCTGTTCCGTACGAGCAGCCTCCCGCTCTGACTCTAAGAAGGCCAACTCCTTCTGGAGTACGAGAATCCGCTCCTTCGTGTCAGCTATTCCACGAGAAGCAGATTCTTCCCGGGCCCTACAAACCAGATTTCGACGACCCAGTCTGTCATACGAAACGAAGAACTTGTCAAGGTCCCCCTGCACGACCGGCCCGTCCGTATCTCGAGCGAGCTTGATCCTATCCCGAGCAGCAATGAGGAAGTCCCGCTTCCGTTCAATCGCAGCAGGCAAGCCAGCCTGCTGTATCGCCAGCAACTGGGTCATAAGCTGATCAGCCTCTGCCAACTTAGGCTCCAGGAGCGCAGCCAACCCCACCCCGCCCGGAAGAGACTTCAAAGTTGCAATCTGACCCCGAGCGCACCGCAGAGACAGAGTAAAAGGAGTCCCCCGTTCTACAGCAGCATCTACGCCCCTCTTTAAGTGGCGATAGAAGCTGTCGACCACATCCTGCGTCACCTCGTCCAGAGACTCCGAAGAAGCCGGCGTCAACGGGAGTGTAGCTGGCAACATGGAAGAAGACGCAACAAAATCTGCCGCCCCTGCCACAAGGGAAACAAACTCCGTACGGAAGGACGCATGAACAGCGGCCAACTCCTCTTCAGCGGCCCGCAGAACTTGAATGCTCGGCAGGGCCGAGAGGTCAATCTCCGGAGCCGTAAAAGCAGCAGAGGATGAGGCGGAGACCATCGCCAGCTCCATCCCCATCTGCCCGGAGCTGGCAGGAGGCCCCTCGACATGAGACGGCAAAGGAAAGGAAATGCTCCCTTCCCCCAGATCACGACAGACCGAGCCTTCCCCAAGAACATTCGCGATGGGAAGTAAAGGGTCAGGACCTGTAGGGCCAAGACAACCATAAATCGATTTGACCCAGAGGATATGTTGATAGAGCAAATAAGCCCCCTCGCTAGTCAATATTTGGCTTATCTTACCAGCCGAAGAGTGTGGAGGCTGAGGTTCGCCTGCAGCTACCGCAACATCCTCACCAGCGACCTCTGAGTCAAATGTGATGGGCTCCTCCGCCTCAACACCTTCGGAAGGAGATGCATCGAGATCGGCATCGCCTTCCGGAAATTCAGCAGCCTCAGAGACAGGCCCGAAGGAACCTTCGTCATCCCGGACTGGGGCCTCAGCAGCTTGGGAGTCCTCAGCCGCCGCTGAGAGAGCCCCCGCTTAAAGGATCGCGAAACACAGGCCACTAATCAAAGCAGCAAGGGCCGGATCAACCTCAGGGGCGGCGGACGGTTCATGAGAGGCCGGTTCATCAGACACCTACAAAGGAAAATGATTAAGTCGTATCCCAAGAGAAAAAAAACCACAACAAGGAGATGGCTCCGACTTGGTCTTACCTCCGGAACATCGTCAGCATCTTCACCCCCCTCCGTAATAAGCAGTCTACAAGGTCCGGCCGCAGCCCTCTTCACGGAAAAGGCTACTCCTCCGCTAGTAGATTCACGCCTGCCTCGCTTACGCGAAGGGCCAGGCACGGCAGGCGGAGGTTCTACCCTTACCACCTCCGATACAGATGGTAACTGACCTACCACCTCATCTAATACGACCGATGGTTGATCCATCATTATCTCATCTGCCATGATGGGAGGCTGATCCGCCGCTGCTTCAGCACCAGAAGAGAGAGAATCCTCATCGTCCCGCTCGTTGTTTTCTTCAACTGTGTCAAAGGACTCGGAATCGGGCGTGGGAACCCTATTCGCCCCTTTCTTCTTCGCCTTCGACACCGTAGCCTTCTCCGCCAAACGAGTGCCCACGATGAAGCTAGTCCTCGGGTCAAAACCGATAGGAGGCTGGTTGGCCGTAACATGGTATAGGGCCGCCATATGCAAGATTTCCCCCATCACGTTTACCGTAGGAAATGAGAAACTAGTCCGAGTATGACAAGTGTCGTAGTAGCTCCATGCCCTAATACCATCAAGAATGTTACCCTCAAATCCCAGGCAGGAACTGGGATGCCTAAGGAATAGTTGACTGTACCCGAATTGACGAGCAAACCTACTGGGTAAATAGGGCTCCAGATACACAGTGTTCCGATAACGATAAACTAAATACGCCGGGCGAATGTTACGCAGCCAGAAACACATCTTCTCAGGTAAGAAATGAGGAGATCCAATGCCATCAACATGAATACTCCTCACTTCCTGGTCGGTAAAACGAGGAACGGACACGAAGAAACCATATCCGTCCACCCTCGCCAGCGTCCTCCGACACGCCGGCATGGTACTATATTCCCAAGGCTGATGGTGATACCTGAAAAGAAAAGTGTCGTCGTCCGTAACGTCGTCTCCCGTCCCAGGCCTCATCAAAGACTGATAATGCAACAACAGCCACCCCAGCAGGTAATGATAAGGCAGCTCTATATGTTCGAAGTCCATCACCACGTCACGAGAAATAACTTTGGACGAGAAGGCATGGAGACCATGATGAATGCTGCACACCATAGCTGGAAGAAGAGCCAGCCTGACCCCAAAGGCCAACTTCACGGCAGGAAGAATAAAGTGATGGCTGATCCTCTCGATAGCACCCGCCCCTCCTGAGACCACACAATTGTGCAGCCACACCATTAAGAAGCCTGCCAAGAGTGCCTTCTCCGACAGCCGTCGAGTACCATAATAAAAATAGCTGAAGGAGTCTCTCTGCCTTCCAAACTTGTCACCCTTAGATTTCGACCTCCTAGGAGTCGACACCAAGCTTTCTACTTCCTCAGGAGTTTAACGACCTCGGGAAGTAACTCGGCCAGCAGCGCTGAATCTAAAAAGATAAGAGATCCAAGATTTGGTGTGGGGAGTATCCCCTTCCGAGTTATCGTTTTTCTGGATAGCCGTTCGGTGACATGTACTATGGTGACATAACAGTTCTTGGTACACAGCAACGAAGCCTGGGAATCGTCGATCTAGATCTTGGAACTCCTCGTTCGTTGGAGTGTATACTTCGAAGGGCTCGTCTCCCCACGGAAGCTTGGAAACAGCATACATTTCATGGAGAGCGAGCTCCATCTCCCCTACAGGTGTGAAGAAAGTTCCTGTCCGATGGTTATACATATCCAGAAGGGCCATAAACAACAGTTTATTAATGGGCAATCCGTGGCTGGTACCCCGGATAGCATCATAAAGATTGACTTCTCGCAAAAATGCCTCGTATTTCCGCAGAATCCACGAGGTCAGGTTAGCCCACGGGGGGATGGAGTGTAGCCAGCCCACCAGTGCCAATCTGCCGACGGGATAGGACCCCTTTCGAGCAAGCTGGCTCAGGAAGGTATCAGCCTGAGAAAATGAGAAGTTGGGACCGGGGGTGTTGATGAAGGTACCCGGAGCTAACCCCATCACAGATCGACTGGCCGGATCCTTGATCGCGCGTACTAACCCAGTAGTTTTATTATAGCAAATTTTACCCACGAACATCCCCTGTCTGGTTGGAGTGAGCGGGTCTGTCATTTGCCTGTCCAAAATGATCATGTTGAACCACGCAAAAGGGAAATGACGCTTCATAATGGGGATATGGATCGGCATCCCGTCCAAGTTAAAATCCCAACTCTCGGAGACATCCAGCACTCGGAAGTTTTCTATGACCAACGCATCCCCAAAGAGGAAGACCGGCCTCAGATGCTCCCCATTAAGCTTCCCGGAGCTCATAATATCACTAAGGAATTGGAAAGTTTGAATTCGGATAGCATTTAGTCGCTCCAAAGGCTCATTAACAAGGAGCTGCTCTGACACTTGACGAACTAAATTGTTCCATCATACATCCATAGCAAGTTGATTCAAACCGACCAGAAGTTCTCCCGTAGGATTTACTGGCAGAGTCACTGAGGAAAGACAAAAGAAAAAAAGGATTAGAAGATAGTCAAAACAAGGAGCATCGAAAAGATCATTTGAGTCTATGCGGCTCGAACCAACACAGCCTTATGCGGCTCAGGAACAGATACATCCATGCGGTTCTGTTCATCATAGCCTCATGCGGCTCAGAAAAAGATAAGTCCACACGGCTCTGTTTAAACATAGCCTCATGCGGCTCAGATTCAGGTGAGACCATGCGGCTCAAAGACCACACAGACCCATGCGGCCCTGAACAGATAGACTCATGCGGTTCAGGTTAAGCACGCCTATGAGCCAAACTCATATGAGATGATGCGGCTACGAACAAACGGCTTATGCGGTTCAAAAGTGAGCGACGCTTATGCGGCCCAAATCGAAAACACACATACGGCTCAAATCGAGTATGACAAGCTCATGCGGCCCCATAGGGCAAAGTGCTTATGCGGTCACATCGACGAGTCTTATACATGTGGCTTGTGTATGAAATATGCAACAGAGCCATGGCAGCAGTTAGGGTTTTTCAGGCGACCCCCATTACCAGCAATAGGCGGGTGAACGTCGGGATGGACAGAGGGAACAGCGGCCGGTGGAGGAGTGACCACGTTCGTCGCCGCAGTCGCCGCAGAAGCGACCGCCTTGCCATTCGCAGCCTTTGACGCAGTAGCCTTCTTGGGAGCCATTGTCGATCGTTGAGAGAAGAGGAGGTCGGCAACAAGGAGTTTCGAGCAAAGAGAGAAGGTAAAGAAACCCACAAAGAATAAATTGCTCATATTTATAGGTGAAAGAAGCTCGTAAATCAACAAACGCCTCGATCCACGTGCCGCCTAAAAAAAAGAAATAAAGGCAAAACGCTTCGGTCAAAGCAAAACTGACCCTTGGGATCCTCCCCCAAAAGGCGACGAATCAAGGGCATTTAATACAGAAGATTTGCACACATGGTTGGAACACGTGGCAAACAAGTCTATGCGGCCTAACAGCTCATGCGACTAGATAAATCCATGCGGCTGAACCATCTATGCGGTTAGCAAAGGCCATGCTTCTTATTCAAAGTATTTCAATTTTGCAAATTGAAAACTTTGAAGGGGGTCTTGTAGAAGCATGGAAAATATCAGAATGATGGTCTATGCGGCTCGGAGCAGGAGAACCCCATGCGGCTCATACAGGGGTAATCCTATGCGGTTCAGAAAGACCCGCAGCCTTATGTGGCTCGGGACAGGAGAATCCATGCGGCTTACATAGGGACAGTCCCATACGGTTCAAAGAGTCTTCCAGCCTCATGCGGCTCGGAAGTATATGCGGCTCACAAACGACCAACAGAGATATGCGGCTCGATCATCACCACGTGTCCTCCTGGGATCCCTTCACATAGCTGGCCATCGAATAATGGCCCTATTTAATGCTCTATCATGATTTGACAGCTGACGGCTCTGACATAAAGTGCCATGATGGTCCCGCCATAATGGCAGACTCTTCGAAAACATAAGAAAATCTCTGATACGATCCGAGATTGCCACGTGGCTACTCCCATGCGGCTCAATCGAAGAACAGCCTCATGCGGCTGGCAGAGATCAGCTTCCTGCGGCTCACCAAGAAACCATCCCATGCGGCTCAATCGAAGAACAGTTTTATGCGGCTGGCAGAGATCAGCTTCATGTGGCTCACTAAGAAACCATCCCATGCGGCTCGTAAGTACTATATCTATGCGGCTCATCGAGACACTGTCTTATGCGGTTCACGGATATCATGCAGCTCTGGCAGGGTACACTATTAAGATACGTGGCAGAGATTCAATTGCCCTCATGACGTGACAGCTGGTAGCAGGGTGATTATGGGATGCATAAATTAATCAGAGATTTACCAGATCCCAATAACCATATTTAACGCTATCCTCATAATTAATGAGATCAGGCCATATCATTCATAATCAAGCCAATGGGACACGTGGTGAGAGATCCAAGCTTGACATAATCAATCACGAAGATTTAAAGAAATCAGCATTAATCATTCGTAGGATTCAACACTATCCACATTATTGGTCCAGATCCTTCACATTCAAGACTAATGGTCCAGATTGGCCGCCGCTGCTTTGGGAATGGGCAAGTATCCAAACCCTAATGATGCCCCCACTCTTATAAATAGCAAGGTGCCATTCCTTTGCAAAAAATATACACAGAGAGCTCCCCCCTTAATAATCAGAGAGGAAATACACAGAGAGAGAGAAGCCAGAAGAGCAACACGAGGAGAGCAAGAAGGGCATTTCTTCGTCAACGCCAAGCAGATCTTCTCCGAGCCAAGGCTGCATACCGATCGTCCAAGGAGTAAGGCAGAGCGGCCGTCGCTTTCCCGACCCTCTATCGTCACCCCCCAGAATCTAAAATAAACAATTGTACTTAGACTGCTGTACCTAGGTTTTCGTCCCTAGGCTTTTTTTGTACAAGCGAGTTTGTAACGTGAAGTAAAAGTCCAGTCCTCCGATAATTATTCTGCTTTTTTATATTTCATGGCAAACAGTCATCAACTTCGTCAAACACCATGTCATCTATAGATTTGGTGTACCTCGAAGGATCATCCATGACAACGGTCCACAGTTCATCAGTAAAAAGTTTACAAGGTTCTGTGACGATCATTGAATTGACAATGTCGCTTCTACAGCTTATAATCCTGCCGCTAATGGTTTAGCTGAAGCCTTCAACAAGACTATTATCAAGCTCCTTAAGAAGTTTGTATCTACTAACAAACGGAACTGGAGTGAAAAGCTTGGCGAATGTCTTTGGGCCTACCGTACTACGGTCCGTAACTCCACAGGCTGTACACCCTTCTCTTGAGTGTACGGTTGTGAAGCAGTTCTACCCCTGGAACTACAAATTCCATCCTTAAGGATTGCCATCGCTAATGAGCTCACTACAGAGAATAACGATCTTCTTCGATTTCAAGAATTAGAAGCGCTCGATGAGAAGCGATTAATGGCTCAACAGCATATTGAGTTATATCAAGCCCGCATCTCGAAGACTTTCAACCGCAAAGTTCAAGTTAGAGCCTTTCAGAAAGGAGAGCTCGTTCTAACAGTCAGATGTCCTATGACTATGACTCATATGAGCAAAGGCAAATTCGAAGCAAAGTGGGAATGTCCATATATCGTCAGCAAAGTCTTCTCAAATGGAGCCTACCAACTCACAGAATTGGATGGTCGAGTTGCGATGATGCCCATCAATGGTAAGTTCCTCAAAAAGTATTATGTATAAATATAAAAAAAAGAGTGCTTGTAATCATCAGACAAGTTCATAAATAAAATTTGATTTTATTTTATCATGAATGATAATACATAATATCAAGAGAGGTCACTATCATCCTTCTCAAAATTGGGACACGGGCCACTGCCGTCCTTATCGAAGACATAATCGGCAAAAGAGCCGAGAACATCTTTGCTCGAACCCACCAGGAACTTGCAAGCAGCCATCCTCATGGCCTCTTCTTCTTTCGTCGTCCCTGGTTCAAGCAGGAAATCCAGGATGTCCCTTGGTGGCCTGGGTGCAGACAAACCTTCATCCGCTTCTATCTGCTTTGGCTGGTTGGGATCGACTGGACGTTCTTCCGGGAGTTCTTCAACCTTCGGGGCAATCTCAACTTTCTTGGATGTATCTCCAGACGACATCTTTATGTTGAAAAATGAAAGTGATCATTCCATCTAATTTCTGTCCTATTTATAGACGAAGATTCTTGAAACAACGAAGTGACACATTCATCCGACGGTTTATCCGTTCATTCCATTCATCCGACGGTTCACCCGTTCATTCAATTCATCAGACGGTTCACCCGTTCATTCAATTCATCCAACGGTTCACCCGTTCATTCAATTCATTTGACGGTTCATCCGTTCAACCCGATGATTCATTTCGTTCACACATTTTGATGATTCATTTCGTTCACACATTTTGACGATTCATTTTCGTTCATTTATCTAATCATCCACATCAGCAACTTGTCATCCTTGATTAAGTTGTCTATTGAAATAATGATATTCAACAAATTATATTCTGCCATGTCCACATTACCTCTGAGCAGATATAATGAATATAATTATTTTCTAAAAAATCAAGAAATATATCATGTCTTGTACCTCTGAATATATTTTCTATCGCTATTATTTATATCTGAATAAGATATGTAATAAATAATAGAGCCACAAAGAAATATCTTTTTATTGATCAAAGTTAAAAGACATTACAAAGATACATATCATAAAACAAGAAGATACAAAGAATCTTTCTATTCGGCCGGCAGTGTCATCAAGCTGGTCATCTACTGCTTCAAAATTTGTAATCGCTCCTCACGAGAGTCCATCACTCGCTTCCAAGCCTCTTCCATCCCTGACTTATCATCGAAGGTTGGCAGGGTTACTAGTTTGCTAGTGATTTCAGATTGATGAGCTGCGGCATACTCATCTCTTTTTTGAGTCAGAACACCCAGTTGTTGAATTACAGCCTGATGTTGGGTGGCCTCATCTTCTAGAGCTAGTTGAACAAGTCTCAGCTCTTCCTGAAGACGGGCAGATTCTGCATGTAGTTCAGCAATTCTCCTTTCCTTCTCTTCAACAACGGATGCTACTGTTTCTACTTTGGAGTTATACTCAGCAGACTTGGCAGTAAAAGTATCCAAGAGAACTTGGAAATTAACTTTCGCCATAGCAGCCTCTTGAGACATCCGTTCAAATTCAGCTTGCACCAAAAGCTCCACTTTCCCCCTATTTAGCTCTTTGTAGCTCTTAACCGATTCCTCCAGCTCATCTAATATATAATCAAGAAAAGTAGCCTGAGCCTCATCGCCTTGACTGCGGATGGCATTAACAAAATAAGAGGTTGGACCTCTAACTGTGGAGAAATCAGCCTCTTCTTTCTCTATCACCCTATCTATTAAAGGTCCCAACAAATTAAAGAAAAAGTTGGTGAAGGAGTTAATGACGAATCGGTTAGTGGCCAGGGCACCAAGAGTAGCAGCTACTCCCGTTGACGATGAAGCAGCAGGACGTTCAGCTTCTTGCACTTGAATGGAGGGTTCTTTAAACAAGGGAGCTAAAGTAGAGTTGGTTGCTCCTCCCGGTTGTTCCTCTGCAAAATTAAATATTGTCATTTTGCCTGTCATTTGCAACTGTTGAAAAGGATCAAAAGTAAAAGCAATCTTACCATGGTTTAGTACAGTAACAACCTGTCGTCTGCTGGCACAGATTCCAATCTAGCAGAAGTAGCCTCAGACATCACTGTCTGGCTACTACCTGCCTCAGAGCCGCTCGACAAAAGTCGGTTGCCACTGGCTATTGCTGTTATTGGCACCATATCAGTGCAAGGAGGAACTGGAGATGATTCGATTTCTACATGGATCAAAAATAGAGATGTCAGCCATTAATCTATGAAAAGAAGATTAATAATTTTATTCAATACCTTTGGGATCAACGGTAGTAGTTTTCTCCGGCACTACTTCCTTACCCATATTTTTTTCGGAAGACACATCCATCTCAACATCCTTTTCAGGATCTAGTATGTCGTCAACAGCTTCAGGAGATATATGGACATCAATGTCCTCTTCTTGATTTAAAGTATCATCAACAGCTTCTGTTGATGTATCTTTATTGCTCATGCTATCTTCTGGTGCTTCCTCGCTGGCAGTTGCAACGGTATGATCAACATCATCCTGCAGACCGAAGTCGCAATTATTCAATGCATCAATCATTAAGCGATCCTCTTCTTCGCGGAGTGTTCATGGAGGAAACTGAGTAGTTTCTACCGCCAGTGAAGGAGATCGCAAAACTTCATGTTCCCTCTCTACAATGTCTTCCCTAGGCTCTGCAGCCTCATCCCTCTGTTCAGCCTCTTCCCTCTGTTCAGTCTCGTCTCTCTGTTCTGGACTAGAAGTTTCATGCCTAGGCTCAGAGGCAGGTGTATGAGATGACATGGTGATTCCAGCAACAGTGCTAGCCACCACAGAAGACAAGATTTGTCTCGGAGGAGAGGCCACCCTCTTTCTTCTAGAGGCCAGTTTCTTTCTATGAAGAGGTCTCTCTGGACTCTCTACATCTACCATATCGACCCGCCTTGGAAGAGAGGTCGGCGTAGTTGCTTCTTCTCGTTGAGTCGACTCGGCCAGTTGCCGAGATTGTGACCTGGTGGTAACTTTCTCTGATGGCTCCAAGATAAGTTTCTTCTTTGCAACCGGAGAAGAAGGTTCGTCAATCCTTCTCTTTCTCTCCCTGGCTGGAGACTTAACAACTTTTAAAGAAATTCGTAGTGGTTCGTTGACCTCCTCAGAGAAGTTAGCTTCCCTTGAGGCTTCCAACGGGTCATCCACCGGCTCATGCTCCTCGTCATTTACTGGAGCTGATATAACAGTGGCTCCCTTCTTCAAACGCGTCGCTGTCGCGAAGCTATCTACAAGGTTGAAGTTCTCGGCGAACGTATTCGCTGTTGTGTAAAAAAGTGAATATGTGTATAACATTCGGGGGCCGTGATCACTCTTGGTTGGCATCGAGAACATTGCTCTTGTATCTTGAGCGCTATAATAAGCCCAAGCCCTGGCGCCATCAATCAGATAATCTTTTCCTTGTAGGCAAGTTATAGCATTGCCTACGTAGAATTGGTCGTAGCCAAATTGCCGCACAAAATGGCTAGGAAGATACAGTTCCAGATAACATTCTTCTTCAAATCTGTAAACCAAATGTGACGGCCGAATCGTCTTCAGCCATTCAAAAACTGTACGACCTAGAGGCTGCCTCCCTAGATCAACCAGATTTGTTGCCATATATTCATAACCAGTTGGAGGGGGAACACAATAGAAATTCTACCCTTTTTCAAGATTCAAAGCCCGTCTGCAATCTCTCAGACTGTTGTATATCCATTTACCCTGGAAGAATCTCCGCAGATAGCTACCGCCGACTGCCCCCATATCAGGGTTCATCAATAACGGATGGTGCAGAAGTAACCATCCAAACAAATAAGTATAGGGCAGCTCCAGTCGAGGGAAGTTCCCCTTCTTGCCCTTCTATTTGAGCATCGAGTCAACAAAAAGACGAAGACCAACGTTTATTCTGCAGGTCATCGCCGATAGTAGATCCATCCGGTAACCAAAGACTAGCCGGACAGCAGCAAAGAGCATACCGCGATGGAAACGATCGACGGTACTGGCTCCAGGGACGACGAATCATCGAAGCCAGTATGTGAGAAAACCCGCCAACTGGGCTTCCTTGGACATGGACCTATAGCCCAGTCTTATGAAACTTTCAATAAGATCTCCTATCTTAAAAGGAGGATATTGTAGTTCATCATCAACCTTGATGTCCATTTCTTTGTTCTCTTCCATCAAACCTAGCAACTCACTGTGGCTGAGTGGTCTAAAGAAGCTAGGGTTACACTTATCATGATCCTTCGTCTTCTTCTCTATGATGTGGTTGAGGAAGAGATAAGACAACCACTTCGATGAATAGCAAGTACCAGAAGAACCACTCTTGTAATATAAAGAGCAGATCTTATAATGGCACAGCAGTTCTTGAAAGACGTCCACCATTTCAGCATTTTCCCGACGAAGTCGGTCCAATTCATCATTTGTTGGAACAAATTCCTCATAAGGGAATTCTCCCATTGGCAAGCTCGAGATATATTTTATCTCATGAAGAGCAAGTCCAATTTCTCCACAGGGTGTCATGAAGGTCCCTGTCCTGAAGTTATACCTCTCTGCCAAAGCAAGGAACAGATGAGGGTTAGGATGAAAGCCGTATATAGTAGAAAATAACGGCTGGTATAGCTCAATCTCCTTGAGCTTTTCTTCAAACTGAACCAATATCCAATTGGCTATGCAACTCCATCTTTTGTGATCTGGGTTCACCAGACCTGTGAACCGGATGTCCTGATACGGGTATCTTCTTTCAGCCTTCGCAAACTCGTTTGCGAAGATCGGTGTTCTAACCGGCAGTAGCAAGGAGGAGTTCTCTGGCGAAATACAACCAGGCTTCAATCCTCTGAGCAGTGAGCTATGACGCTCAGAGGAGCTATAGAACATGTCTTTATTAGTCAGCCCTTTCTTCACACAGATGTTCCCTGTTCTGGCTTATCGGAGGGGAGTGATATCCCAGTCCATTCTCCTGGGATAACTTGCATGAGCATAGCGAGCTAAGGGGAGGCACCTAGAGATCTCTGGCAAGAGTATCCTTTTATCAGCTCTCTGAAGGAGTCTCTGTTTGACTCGAGGCCTTGGCTGAGAACACTTCTCAATAGCCTCATCGAATAGAAACAGGGCTTTTTTATGAGTAATGGCATCGACAGTCTGCAGGGGCTGCCCGTTCATCAGACTTAATAAAGTTTTGTTGTCTTGTGCAACTAAGATGGCTTGACAGGAAGATGGCAGAGCATATTAGAGAAATATTACATGGGACAAATCTTCCTTAAACTCTGGTTCAGCATGGGTCCCTGCAAAGATTTCATACTCTAGGTCCTCTCTGATGTTAACTGCATCAAACAGAAAGACAGAATTCAGTATATGCAAAAATCAAAGATTCTGTCCAAACAATCAGCAATTGCGCAAACATCATATTGTGCTATCTATAAAACATCAGAGTGCGCAAACAGCAGTTTCCATGCGCATACTATCCAGTTGCGCCAACACATTCACTTGCGTAAACCATCAGATTGCGCTAACAAGCTTGCGCAAGACAACAGTTTGCGCTGGATAGACTTGCGCAAATCGATAGAGTACGCTGACTTTTGCCAGCGCTTTTCAATCGATTGTGCAAAAAAATAGTCTTCATAAAAATGAAGACTATTGGGTTTGTGCAACCGAAACACTAAACATGGTGGCGAGATATAACCAAATCTCTAAAAAGAGATTGGTTTGAAGGATCAACAGTGTCGAAGAACCCTAAAAAGGGTCTTTGATCGAGTTTACTACCTTGCAGTACGGGATGAGCGACTTCATGTCGAGAAATACGCAGCACAGCCCGAGCCGAAGACTCGGCGGGGGCCTTGCCCTTCTCGGCGGTGGAGCGTTTCAAATCCATCAGTGTCGATGGGGAAGAAGAAGAAGAAGAGTCAGGTGAGCTCGGGAAATTTTCTCTTTCAAAAGTTTGGAAGCAAGTAAAGAATAATAGAGAGAGAAATGAGAACTATTTATAGTTTTCGAAAGTAAACAGACTCCTCAGATTGTGCCGGAGAAATAGGAGCCGACTCCTCTGATTGTGCAGACAAGTTATTACTTGCGCAACTTGATTTTAAAATCAAAATTCAAAGTATTTCAAAACTTTGAATAAATTCAACTTTCAAAAACTTTGAAGGGGGTCTTGTAGGTCCTAAAAATTAAGTTGCACCCATCAACAAAGTAATAGAAATCAAAGTGTGCATCCTTCAATTGAATTGCACAGGATACAAATTACGCACCATCTCAATTGCGCAAACTGTACTGCGCATACTTTCAAGTGCGCTAGCTGACGTGGCCGCATCATCATTACCTGATAGAAAATCAGATCTTCTGACAGCTGACAGCCCAAAGAACGAGGAAACCGTTCTTTTTTCTTGCAGCACAGCGCTCGAGGACAGCTGTAAAGCCAGCGCAATCTGCCAGCCCACTCAAAGCGCAGTTCAACTCAACACAATCTAAACCCAGCGCAATCTGAAGCTAGTACAATTCATGTGGCGCAGTCCATCAAGACAACTGAAATTCTGTTCATGGCATGCATGCCATCAATTGCTCACCATGTGGCAACTGTCTGTACACGATCATGCGTATTTCAATCAAATGATGCCATGTGTCCAATACAGTTGGCCCACGATCAAGTAACTGCCAGCGCAGTCTAAGGTCTGCGCAGTCTAATGCATGCGCAATCTATCCTGCGCAATTCAGAATAACTAAAAATTAGTTATTTCCAGAACTCTATAAATCGAGTTTCAAGTCCTTCCTAGGGGGGATCACATAGAGATCAGAAAAATCAGAATCAAAAGCAGAGAATTCAGGAGTTCTTGCCCAAGTGCTGTCGCATTCTTCAGAGGCTATCGCCTTCAACTTCAGAGGCTATCGTCTTCAAAGTTCACATCGTCCAAGGGATAAAGCGATCGTCTTCAGATCAGATTCCTACAGTTGTACTTTCCCAGAATTCAAATTGTAATCTTATTACAAAGTTTGTGAAATAAAGATCAACTTTTCTTTTTGCAAATAATGGTCTGTTGTAGATAGATTCAAAAAGCCACTTAGAATAGTGGTAGATGGCAACCTTATGGGTAAGCCCCATGATAAGTACACAGACATAGAAAAACAAGCTAGTCTTGATGCTAAATCTATTAATGCTCTATTATGTGCTGTAGACAGAATTAAATTTAACAGAGTCTCCACTTGTAGTACTTTACATGAAGTTTGAAAAGTTCTTGAGGTCACTCATAAAGGAACCTCACAAGTGAATGACTAAAAAATAAGTCGAATGACACAAGAGTATGAAACTTTCAAGATGAAGCAAAATGAGATGATCACTCAGATGTTCACAAGATTCCTTGGCATCGTCAACTCTTTATTCTCTCTTGGCAAGGAGTACAACAATCATGAGAAGATTCACAAATTACTCAGAGGACTCACAAAGAATTGGAATCTCAGTGCTACTATAATTACTAAAGGGAATGATCTCACCACAATGACCCTCGAGACGCTTATGGGCAAGCTAATGAGTCATGAGCTAGATCTCAAGGAATTTGAAGACCCCACGCCAAAGGAAAAGACGATTGCATTCAAGGCACATCATAAGAAGGTCATCAATTGTGACTCTGACGACGATGACTCTCAGGATAAAGAAGTTGCCATAATAATCATGAACTTCAAAAAATTCCTAACGTTTGAGAAATCAAAGAAGAAGGAGTACAACAGCAACAGTGATGAAGAACCTGTGTGTTACAACTGCAAGAAGACATGTCACATAAAGAGGGACTACCCAACAATAAAGAAAAGGAATCGTCATAATTACTTATCCAGAAGGCCATCGGCAAAGAAGTATGTAAATAGCAGTATCTGGCATGAAAGCAAGGCAAGTGAATCTGAAGAGGAAGAAAAACCTCGAGACACAGCAAACCTATGCTTCATGGCACTAGCTGATAAGGTAAAAGATAACTCTCACTATGACGAATTTATATTTGATAAATTATCTGATGCCTTCAGTGACTTAAAGGCTATAGAAAGCTTAGAGATAAGTATAAGCATGCTAGAAAAGACACTCAATCTTATCAAACTGATATTGAAAGGCTTACTTCTTTATTATGTGAAAAAAAGAACACTTTTACTTGCGATAATTCAGATGAGATATCCAAACTCAAGCTTAGTCTTCATGAGTCACTTGACTGCATTGACAAGAACACTCAAAAAAATACTAAACTTAAAGAGGAACTCGAATCAGAGAAGAAGAAATATTTTATTACTACTCTTAGAATAGATGCCTTGACTACCAAATAAAATGACATGTATGCTACCTCTAAAAGATTATATATTACATTAGATAAACAGGTTGAATAACCCACTACCCAACCTAACATGAGACATGTAGCTAAACATATGAACACACACAGCAAGGTGCCCATAAGAAAGCATGATGCTTCACACAAATATGCATGCAGAACATAACACACCACGTCACAGAATTATGCACTATACTACAAATATCTACGTAAAACACAAAGTACTGCTTCCTACAATCATATCTATTATACTGCACTAAGCATGAATAGTACTACTTCCTACACTTATATCTATTATACTGCACCAAGCATGAATAGTACAGCTATATGTCATTACTTTGGTAAGAAAGGACACATATCAAAATTTTGTAGAACTAGAAAATTAGTAGATATGAATGTATATACATGGGTAACAAAGACTAACATAGCTGGACCCTCAAAGAAATTGGTACCAAGTGTTGCATCTATAACTCGTTTTGTAGGTGGACCTATATTCTCATGCTAGAAGCAAATAGATTCTCGATAGTGGTTGCTCATGACATATGACTGGTGATGTCAACCTATTTTGTAAGCCCCCTAATTTTTGAAATTTACTTTTAATATTTTTATTTATTTAATATGGTTATTTTAATAATAAAATATATTTTAAGTCAATAATGACTATAGTAGTCGTTTACGATAGTTTTGATTTTTGAAGCACAACAAATATTGATTTCTCAAATCTAATTCCATATTTGAATTCTAGCCACGTCCACCTTCAATTTGATATATCATGTACCATCTAAACTTGTTCTCCAATATTCTTTTGACTTCACACAACTTCGGGTCAACTTAGGCCATTTTGACTGTTTACCGTAATTCTATGCCTAACTTCCAACTTGAGTTCGGGGCTCGACATAAATCAAAACCATTTGACCCAATATAATATTTTGACCCATGAGCCTACTATGCACATGCCCAAGTGTGCCATTTAATCGAGTTCCCATGTGCTATTTATTTGCAAATGGCACATGAGACCCAATAGTTGACTTTTCGGGTTCAATTTAACTAGAAAATCTAGTCGGACACTAATCTAGCCAACCCCACTTGTTAGAGCCTATATAAGGTTGCCAAAATCAATTTTATATATATATATATATATATATAATTGATTGTTAGTGATTAAATTACAACCATGTGCGTTAAATCCCATATCTTTGACTTAGTCAAACAATCCACCTAATAAGCAAACACATTACCATATTAATCCGTTGGAGGGCCAAATCCTAACCAAATTAATCCAAACCAAAACCCAAATCCCCATAATATAAATCTATAAAACCCTCCATATTAAACCCCTAACCGCACATCCTCCTTATCTCTCCAAACCGAGCGCCCCTTTGATTTCTTTTCTATTTTTGTACTTTTCTTTCCACCCGACAGAAACTCATTACCCCGACCTCTTTTAACCCTTCTACCACATTTATCTTGACCCTAGGACTCCCCTATAATACCCCAACACCTTGCTAAGGAGCTTCATCCCCTAATTTGGCTGGTACGAGACACGGAAGGCACCTGAAGTCGACCGAACTTATGCTGAATTTGTCACAACAGGTATGCCATTTTGCATCTAGGGTTTCATATACTTTTCGATTCACCTTTTTATAAAAGCAAAACTAATAAAAATATCTTTATGTCTATTTTTATGTCTAATTGGCCACCTATACAGTTCCAAACGGTTTGTTCGTAACGTCAATTCTACGACAAGGTGTCCAGAATAGACCATACCGGTTGCTTGTGGATTTTACCTATTTTTGATTAAATTATATCTCCCTAATAATTTTTATAAGAAACTAGACATCTAGACCTTTCCAATGCATATCATTTTGCTGAGTTTTGAGTTCGCTTAATATTTTTAAAATTCTTAACATTTGTCGTAACATCGCAACTCTGAAAATCATGTGTTCTTTGTATACATTATTAAATTATTTATAATGTGCAAGGTTTGATGTTAAAACCATTATTTTAACTAATTTTTTATTTTTCCAAAATTTAATATTTTTAATTATTTATTGTTTCGGGACTCAATTAGTAGACCAAATGTGGTATTAACGATGTAGTTTCAACATGAGGCTTTTGTGATTGTGTTTTCACCAATAAAATAATATTGTTAGTAATATAAAAATATTTACAAGTTTTTTTCATAAATTAAATTATTATTTTATAATAGTTATAAATTTTTATAAGAAAGTTGGTACTATATATGTTGTATGGTACTGTACCAACATCATGACGACTATTGGGTATAGATATTAATCTAGTCTATATATGGTAAGTAGTTACAAGCAAGTGTACCTTGCCAATGTTCCAGTATATTATTATTATTTTCTTTATTTTTTTTTATTTCTTGTTATAGTCTTTATGGATGTAGGATCAGTTAGTACTTAGCATCTAAGGGTTACTCGGGTGCCGATGTTAGTTTACAGGTATCGTGTATCGATACTAGGCATGACATTGCATCTTATTCATGTCAATTGACATGAATGACCCCAGGACACTGACACGTTCATAATACGAGGTTTACATGACTATTCATGGTATTAACTTCATAGTAGTTTACTAGATTGTTCATTGTTATTGATATAGAAATGACTGTATGGACTTGACAAGATACTAGATATGGGGTTGGAGAGAACTTGACTCATTATCATACTTATTGTACCATGGCATGTTATCGTGAGCCTTTATCTTTGTAGCAGAGTAGAGGTTATCGCTATCGTGATTGATTGTCCTTGGTCCTGCGATATGGTACTAAGGACAATAGCCTGTTGAAGTGCTTGTGAGCTTCAGTAGCGGAAGTCTGATATTCTAGCACATGTTCTCACATGCATATCACTTAGACTAGTTACGGTAGATGCCCTTTGTTCATTTATCTTTTTACTATTACTTGGATGTTTTTCTGTACCTTGCTAGTCCCCTGAGGACCTAGTGATCTCTCCAGGTAGTAGTCATGCAGAACTGGTCTATCGATCATGGAGCTATTGCTATGACTGAATCAGGTATTTTATCATGCTTTTATATTATTTCAATTATTTATACTCTGCTCTTAGCCTAGTTTTATAGACCCATGTTATTCTTCGGGACAAATCGAACACGTATGTTATTGGGCTGTAAACCATAATATATATTGTTCATTCATGATTTACTTATTATGTGGATTGAGTTAGATATGTTTATAGTTGATATATAGATAGAATTAGAACACCAGGACAGCTTATACGTATTCGAGTCGGGCTGGAGTCCGCTTGATACGTAGCTGGCATGCATACGACCTTCTAGTCCTACATATTTTGGGACTGAGGCGTTACATATTTTTGTGATAGCCCATGCAGGTCCAGTTAGCCGTTTCGGTTGTAGAACCCTAGAGGGGGGTGAATAAGGAAATAAAATAAAACTAAACACAAGTAAGCTTATCGCTGAAATAAAATAAGAGAGTGAGAAAATCAAACACTCGATGTATCCTGGTCTCCTCCCTAAAAGCAATCCAGTCCCGGAACTCTGTCCGGCTTAAATCCACTATTGAGTAAATAGTGCACACGAGTTTAGATCCGAAGAACTCGCCAACTTCAACACGACTTTGGATCCGAAGAACTCGCTAACTTCTTACACACGAGTTTTCTTACGAAGGCTCATCAACTTCAAAACAGAAAAGAAGAGAACTGTTGATCTTCTAACAGTTGAAGATCGAAAAGTACAACTCTTGAATACTCTAGCACTTTTGGATTGGATGACAATTAAAAGCTTGGGTAGAGTAGTAATGGTGGAGCTCTTGGTTGTTGAGAAATTTATGGCTTAAGTGGATAGCCTTCAATGGAAGGAGGGAATCCCTTTATATAGAAAACCAAGAGTAGGTAGCATTTAATGCTCCTGAATATAACGCAGACGACATACCATCGGTATTCCGTTCGGAATAGTAACAGAAATAATTATATCCGTTGGGAAGCATTTAATGCTAGTATTTGTCCATTCAAAAATCAAATCAGATAAAGCAGTATACCATCGGTATGCAGCGGTATGCCGTCGGTATACCGATGTTCGTCACAGAACATTTTGTGGCTTACAAAATGGTATACCATCGGTATACTGTTGTATGCCATCGATATGCAGAAGTTCGTCATAGAACATTTTTGTGGCTCACAAAATGGTATACCCTCGGTATACTGTTGTATGCCGTCGGTATGTTGATATTCATCACAGAACATTTTGTGGCTCACAAAACAGTATACCATCGGTATACTGTAGTATGCCATCGGTACATTGATGTTTGTCACAGAACATTCTTGTGGCTCATGAAACGGTATACCGTCGGAATACAGCAGTATACCGTCGGTGTGTCGTTCTTTTGGACATTGATTTTTGACTGAATAGAAGAGCTTTATGTTTTGTCATCCAACTTTAGGTGTTTATACAGAAGAACATAGAACTTGTACAGACTCGAAATCTTGAATCTTTTGAGAGCCATCTTTAAGGAGCGCTGGTCTTTTATTCAGTCTTCTTTTAGGAAACATCCATAAGGCTTTGATGACTCAGCTTGAATGGACATAACTTATTGTAGGAGAGCTTTGAAAGATTATCTGTTAGCTGAAATACAGAGAAAAACTAGACTACGAAGATGTTGTTAATGTTATCAAAATAAACTGTGCCAACAATCTCCCCCATTTTGATAATTGACAAAACAGAGAGATAGTATCTTCAGGGAGTGACTCTCCCGTAGGTAGACAACTCCCCCTCAATACATTTTCTCCCCCTTTGTCACTTAGTTAAAGATGGGAAATAAGTAGTAAAAATACAACAATAAATAATAAAAGCTTTATAAGGAATAAAAGCATGCATATATTAGATTTTGAAAGAGGGTACATGCTTGATACTACATAAAAAATAGATAAAACCCTCCTTCACGAGAGTGAGACAAGACATAGCAAAACATAAAAACAGTCCCCGTAGGACCACACATAACATAAAAATATACTAATGGTCCACGAAGGACCTCAAAGGACAAACACTAAGACGACACCAAATTATTCGACTACCACCAACAGGAGCCCGCAACTACTCATCCGCCGGATCATCGTCCTCCCCACCCTGAGCATCGTGAAAAGCACCGAAAGGATCCACGCCATCCGGGTACATGAATCCGAAGGCATTGGGGTCAGAGAAGCGGGAGCCTTGGTATTGAGGATCCTGAAGGTTAAGATCCAGATAGGTATTCCGGTCCTGAAGAGTCCGCTTGATGAAGTAAGCCTGGTCATGGAAGCGGTTCTGGATAAGATTGCCAAGGCCGCGGGTGTTGACCCTCATCTGCTCCTCCGCTTGAGCCATGCGCATGTCAAAATGTTGCTGGGTCAGTGGCATAAAACGGCCGGATGGAGGAGACGTAAAAGATGGCGCAATAGGAGAAACGGTCGGCGGGTCATGGGAGGAAGACGCACGAGATGCTGATGCACCAGGGGCAGAACGGGAAATAGCAAGAAAGGATAGAACGCCGTCCGACTGGCAGAGTGAGAGATCCACGTTCTTCGCCTCAAGGATAAGAGTGATGAAAGTGCCATAATTGAGGGATTGCTTCCCCGCTGACAGGACAGAGAAGACGCATTGAGAAGAATCTTGGGAAATAACCAAGTCTTCTTGGAGTACAGGTAATACATGCAGACGAGTGCGTCGTTGGTGATCACATCGTAGTTGTCGGCCTTGAGGTAGAGGGTGTGGCAGATAATCCGATGGAGCTCGTAGTAAAAGGGCTCCAACTGCTTGGAGAGGGCCGAAATGGCAAGAGGATTGGGTCCCTTGCAAATGATGCCACAGAACTCATCAAAAGAGACTTCGATAGAAGGATAGAGACCGGCCAAGGTCGGCAGAGCATCTCTTCGATTTGGTACTTCGAGAATCTCTGCAATGTCGTGAGCCGTGAAGCGAAAGTGGCGATCATTGACCATGGTCTCGATGGTATTGTTTTGGAGATCGGGAATGAGATTGCAGTAGAATAGGCGCACCGCTGTCGGGTAGACGGGCACCTGACGACGCAACAGAGATGAGAGGCCGGCCGTCTGAAAGAGGGAGAGATGGACAAAGAAAATATTCCAGTTGATGGCCTTGCCCTTGAAGACGACGTGGTTGGCAAAATATTGGAACCGGGCATCGGCAGCTACGGCAGAGGTAAAAAAATTTGGATCATAGGTACCATTTGGAAGGAGCACCGGAGTGAACGGGTTCGAAACTGAGGTGGAGGAGCAAGGACATTTATGAGTGGCCATTAGGGTTGATGGTAGAAGGAGGATGGAGAAGTGATGATGAATGAAGAGGAGGAAGAATAAGAAGTTGGGGTTTTTAAAAGAAGAATAGAAATTTGAAGGAGTTGGGAGAGTTTTGAAAATAGAAGGGAATTGATGAATGTAATGAATGAAGGGAGTTTTTAAAAATAGAGATGATAAATATAATTAATGAAGGGAGTTGAAGGGATGGGATGGATGGGAATTAATGAGGGATAGGATGTGATAGGATGGGTAGTTAATGAGATAGGTTTGAAAAAGAAGGTGGAAGATTTGGTGGGGCCCGAGGCAGAGTTGACAGGCTGTGTCCACGTCAAACGGCATGCCGTCGGCATACCGGTGTATGCCGACAGTTATTTGCCATTGATTGTAAAAGTACAGAACAGTTTTATGGGAGGACTGAACTTAGACTCACAATACAAACTCGCTTGTACAAAGAAAGCCTAGGGACGAAAACCTAGGTACAGCAGTCTAAGTACAATTGTTTATTTTAGATTCTGGGGGGTGACGATAGAGGCACAAAAAGGCGACGACAGCCCTGCCTTACTCCTTGGACAATCGGTATGCAGCCTTGGCTCCTGTGAAGAGATGGTTGGCGTTGACGAAGAAATGCTCTTCTTGCTCTTCTCGTATTGCTCTTCTGGCTTCTCTCTCTCTCTCTGTATATTTTTCTCTCTGATAGCGTATATCTCCCCTTGTCTCTTTTGCAAGGGAATGGCACCCTGCTATTTATAATAGTGGGGAGCATCATTAGGGTTTGGATGATTACCCATTCTTAAAGTGGCGGCAGCCTGATGCTTAATCAATCTGGACCGTTCGTTTTAATCGTGAAGGATCTGGGCCATAAATGGGGATAGCACTGAATCTTGTGAATGATTAATGCTGATTATTTTAAATCTTCATGACTGGTTGTGTCAAGCTTGGATCTCTCACCACGTGTCCCATTGGCTTGATCATGAATGATATGACCTGATCTCATTAATTATGAGGATAACGTTAAATATGGTCATTGGGATCTGGTAAATCTCTGATTGATTTGCATCTCATAATCATCCTTGCTACCAGCTGTCAAGTCGTGGGGGCAATTGAATCTCTGCCACGTGTCTTAATGATGGACTCTGCCAGAGGCGCATGATATCCATGAACCGCATGAGACAGCGTCTCAGTGAACCGCATAGGTATAGTATTTGCGAGCCGTATGGGATAGTTTTTCGGTGGACTGCATAAGTGTAGTACTTGCGAGCCGCATGGGGTGGCTTCTTGGTGAGCCGCAGGAAGACGATTCTTGCCAGCCGTATGAAGCTGTTCTTCACTGAAGCCGCATGGGGGTAGCCACGTGTCAATCTCGGATCATGTCAGAGATTTTCTCCTATTCCTAAAGAGTCTGTCATTATGACAGGGCCATTATGATACGTCATGTCAGAGCCGTCAGCTGTCAAATCATGGCAGAGCATTAAACAGGGCTATTGCTCGATGGCTAGCTGTGTGAAGGGGTCCCATGGGGGCACGTGGCGTTGATCGAGCCGCATATCTCTGTTGGTCGAATGGGAGCCGCATGTACTTCTGAATCGCATGCGGCTAGGGGGCTCTTTGAACCGCATAGGACTGTCCCTATGTAAGCTGCATGGACTCTCCTGTCCCGAGCCGCATGAGACTAAGAGTCTCTCTGAACCGCATGGGACTGCTCCTATATGAGCCGCATGGGGTTCTCCTGTTCCGAGCCGCATAGATCATCATTCTGATATTTTCCATGCTTCTACAAGACCCCCTTCAAAGTTTTCAATTTGCAAAATTGGAGTACTTTGAATAAAAAGCATGGCCTTTGCTGACCGCATAGATGATTCAGCCGCATGGATTTATCTGGCCGTATAGACTTTTTGCCAGTGTCCCAACCACGTGTGCAAATCTTCTGCATTAAATGCCCTTGATTCGTCGCCTCTTGGGGGAGGATCCCAAGGGTCAGTTTTGTTTTGACAGAAGCATTTTTCCTTTATTCTTTTAGGCGACACATGGATCGAGGCATTTGTTTGATTTTTCAAGCCTCCTTCGCCTATAAATAGGAGTGATTTTATTCTTTGAGGGTTTCTTTATCTTCTCCCCTTTGCTCGTACTCCTTGTTGCCGACTTCCTCTTCGTTTTCTCCTATCAACGATCAGCAATAGCTCCCAAGAAGACTGCCGCTGCTACGGGCAAGAAGGCCGCGTCATCTTCTGCGGCAGCGAAGGACAAGAAGGGCGTGTCTTCATCGACTGCGGCGGCGAACGTGGCGGCTCCTCCGACGGCTGACGTGCCTATTTTTCACCCTGACGTTCACCCGCCTATTGCTGGTAGGACCATCAATCATGAACTGTCATGGCTACGCCGTATATCTTATGCGCGAGCCTATATTTCCAAGTATGCTGCGTGTCCGACTCATGTTCGGGCCGCATGGGATATGACCCAGACCTGAGCCGCATGAAAGTTGTTGTTTGCAGCCGCATAACTACTTCATCATCAGGGCCGCATAAGCTTATTTAGACTTGGACCGCATGAGCTCTTTCAAACTGAGCCGCATAAGCTTATTTCGAACTGAACCGCCTAAGATTATTTGAACTAGGCCGCATAAGCTCATCCGTACTGGACCGCATAAGCCGAACCATATAAGCTTATTCGAATTTGGACCGTATCTGCATATGCTCCTTTCGAACCGAACCACATAAGCTCATCCGCACTGAGCCGCATAAGCCCATTTCGAGCCGAACCGCATAAGCTTATTCGAACTGAACCGCATGTGCTCTTTCAAACTGAGCCGCATGAGGCTATGCTTAAGCCGCATAAGCATCAAGTAATTTACGTTTCAGCTATCTTTTTGACTTGTCTCTTTTGTCTTTCTTCAGTGAATCTACCAGTAAATCCTGCGGGGGAACTTATAGTGGGCTCAAATCAGTTCGCCTTGGGCGTGCGTCTTGACGACTTAATTAAGCATGTGTTGAATCAATTCCCTGCTGATGAGCCTTCAGAGAGGTTGAACGCCATCGAGCATCAGACCCTCCATTACCTCCGTTCCATAATGAATACTGGGAAGCTGGATGGATTATACCTGAAGCCTTTATTCCTCTTTGGAGATGCTTTAATCATAAAAAATCCCCGAGTATTAGAGATTTCTGAGAACTGGAATTTTTTTTGGATGGGGTGGCGATCCATATCCCTCTCATGGAACGTCATTATCCTCTGTCGTGGTTCAATATGGTGTTGCTGGACAGGAAGATGGTGTGTAACTTAACTCCTACCCAATCAGGGATGTTGATGGGCAACATCCATTATAACCCGAACATGCGGTCAGCGTACGCGGGTAAGGATTCCGTTCTCCGGTATATGATGGGTCTAGCCCCGGGCTCTTTCATGAATGTATATGGTCCCAACTTCACACTCACTCAAGCTGATACCTTCCTGAATCGGCTCGCTCGTAAGAAATCTTATCCCGTTGGCAGACTGGCATTGCTGAACTGGATAAACCCCACCTCTTCGTGGGCCCAGCTGACCACTTGGGTTCTACAGACCTATGGAACATTCCTGCGGGAGGTGGGACTTTATCATGCCATTCGGGGCACTTGTCACGGGCTTTCTATCAATAAACCATTGTTCGTAGCGCTCTTGGAGATGTATAATCGGCGAACGGGGACGTTCTTTGCGCTCGGAGGAGAGTTGGGGCTTGCTCTCCATGAGATGTATACTGTCTCCAAACTTTCGTGGGGGAACGAGCCTTTTGAGGTGTATACCCCGTCGAATGAGGAGTTCGAGGACTTGAACCGGCGATTCCCAGGTTTTGTTGCGGTGTATCAGGAGTTGTTGTGCCATCATAGTGCTTGTCACCAGATGGCTATAAAAAAGGAGGATAGCTCAGAAGGGACCACTCCCCACACTACATCCTGGGTCAATTATCTTTTTAAAGTTGATCCTTCTGACGGGGTTACTCCTCGAACCCCTCGAACCCTGGGAGAGATAAAGGACCTGATGTCCGGCGTCAAGAAGTCGCGGTCCAAGAGCGACATATTCGGGCGCTTCTGGCTGGATTTTTAATGATATGGCTACGGAACTACGTAGTCTCGGAGGAAGCAGGTTCTATCGAGAGGATCGGTCGCCACTTTATTCTTCCTGCCGTTAAACTGGTATTTGGAGTTAGACTGGCCCTTCTTCCTGCTATGGTGTGTAGCACACACCATGGTCTTCGAATATTCTCGTCCAAGGTTATTGCGCGCAAGAAGATGCGAGATTTTGAGCGCGTAAAACTGCCTTTCCACTATTTGATGGGGTGGTTGACGATGCACTACAAGTCTTCGATGGGACCTGGAATAGCGGAAGATGCTACAGATGAAGATGCTTTCCTTTTCAAATGCCATCGCCGGTCTTGGGAATACAATACTATGCTAGCTTGTCGGAGGGCGCTGGCGAGGGTGGATGGGTGCGACTTTTTTATGTCTGTTCCTCATTTTTCTGATAAGGAAGTGAGGAAGGTATACCTTGATGGTACCGGACCTTCTCACTTTCTGTCTCCGAATATGCTCACCTGGTTGTGCAACATCCGCCCCGCACATCTGGTTTATCGCAACCGCGATAATGTGTACTTGGAGCCTTACCTACCTAGTAGGTTTTCTCGCCAATTCGGTTATAGCCAGTTATTCCTTGATTGTCCCAACCCTTGTTTGGGCTTTGAAGGTAGCGTTCTTGATGGTGTCAGGGCGTAGAATTATTATGACGCTTATCATACTCAGGCTAGCTTCTCGGTCCCTGATGCTAAGGTGCCGAGGGAAATTTTGTACGTGGCTGCTTTGTATCATGTTATGGCGAACAAGCCTCCTGTTAATTTTGATTCGAGTACCAGTTTCATCGTGGGTACTGGTTTAGAGGAGAAGCCTAAGGGGGCTAAGGCTAGAAAGCAACTAGCGCTCCAGACTCCCCTCCCTGAATCAGAACCTTCCGAATCGGCTGAGGAGGAGGATGATCATGATAGCAAAGACTCCCTTTCTGGTAGGGGTGAAGAAGTAACGGATCAACCGCTTCCCACACCCGATGAACTGGCAGAAGATCCGTTGCTTACTATACAAGAGGAAGTAGTGAGGGAAGAACAGCCTCCAGCTGTGTCTGGTCCCTCACGTAAACGAGTCAGACGCGAGCCTTCTGACAGCAGAGCGACCTTTTCCGTGAAGAGAGCTGTCTTTAGGTCTCGTGGATTACTTATTACCGAGAGGGGTGAAGGTACAAACACTGTTCCGGAGGTAAGACCAAGTCGGAGCCATCTCTTTGTTGTAGTTTTCTTTTCTCTTGGAGATATGACTTAATCACTTTTCTTTGTAGGCGTCTGATGAACCGGCCTCTCCTGAATCGTCTACTGCCCCTGGAGTTGATCCGGCCCTTGCTGCTTTGATTAGCGACATGTGTGCCGCGGTCCTTTCTGCGGGGGCTCTCTCAGCGGCGGCTGGAAGCTCCCAGGTTGCTGAGGCCTCGGCCCGGGTGATGAAGGTTTCCTTGGGCCTGTCTTCGAGATCGCTGAACTTCAGCAAGGCGACGCCGATCTCGTTGCATCCCTTCCCGAGGGTGCAGGGGCGGAGGAGCCTATTATACCTGACTCGGAGACTGTTGGTGAAGAGGCTGCGGTGGCTGTAGGCGAACCTCAGCCTCCACACTCCTCCACTGGTAAGATAAGCCAAATATTGACTAGTGAGGGGGCTTATTTGCTCTATCAACATATCCTCCGAGTCAAATCGATTCATGGTTGCCTTGGCCCTACATGTCCTGACCCTTTACTTCCCACCACGGATGTTCTTGGGGAAGGCTCGGCCTGCCGTGATCTGGGAGAAAGGAGCGTTCCCTCTCCTTCGTCGTCTCATGTCGAGGGGCCTCCCGCCAACCCGGGGCAGATGGGAATGGAGCTGGCGATGGTTTCCACCTCGTCCTCTGCTGATCATACGACTCCGGAGATTGACCTATCGACCCTGCCGAGCATTCAAATTTTGCGGGCCGCTGAAGAGGAGTTGGCCGCTGTTCATGTGTCCTTCCGTACGAAGTTTGTTTCTCTTGTGGCAGGAGCGGCAGATTCTGTTGCGTCTTCTTCAGTGCTGCCAGCCACACTTCCGTTGACACCGGCTTCCTCGGAGGCTCTGGACGAAGTAACGTAGGATGTGGTCGACAGCTTCTACCGCCACTTAAAAAGGGGCGTAGACACTGCTATAGAACGGGGGACCCCTTTCTCTCTATCTCTCCGGTGCGTTCGGGATCAGGTTGCAACTTTGAAGTCCCTTCCTAGCGGGGTGGGGTTGGCTGCACTCCTGGAGCCTAAGTTGGCAGAGGTTGATCAGCTTGTGACCCAATTGCTAGCGATACGGCAGGCGGGTTTGCCTACTGCGATTGAGCGGGAGCGAGGCTTCCTTATTGCTGCTCGGGATAGGATCTAGCTCGCTCGAGATACTGCCGGGCCCATTGTACGGGAAGACCTTGACAAGTTCTCCGCTTCGTATGACAGGCTGGGTCGTCGGAGTCAGGCTTGTCGTTCTAGGGAAGAGTCTGCTTCTCGTGGAATTACTGACACGAAGGAGTGGATTCTCGCACTCCAGAAGGAGTTGGCCTTCTTAGAGTCAGAGCTGAAGGCTGCTCAGACGGAACAGGAGTCAATCGTTCGGGAGGCCGAGAAGGTTTCCCGATCTTCTGTTAACCTGGAGCGGGCCTTTAAGAGATTCGAGGATAACTGGCAAGCCCATGCTCAACTGGAGGACGAGGCGGTGCTGACCCAAGAGGCGGAGCGTCGAGCTACCCAGAGGTTTGAGCGGTCGGTTGCCTTGCTGATGGACCGTCTCAGGGCGTTATGTGCCCCGGAGCAGTGATCAGCTTTCTGTTTTCTTTTGCTTCTCTTTTTTTTTTTCTTTTTGTAAGGGATGTGATCCCAAATGATGTAGCACTTTGAATTTTGAATAAATGAGCATATTTCAACTCATCTTCTCTTTCTTGTACTTGTGGCATTTGTGGAATTGGACTTGCTGGAGGATTATTTGTGGACCTGTTACCCTAGGCGTA
The DNA here is from genome assembly GCA_029216955.1 of Iris pallida. Classification (NCBI taxonomy): domain Eukaryota; kingdom Viridiplantae; phylum Streptophyta; class Magnoliopsida; order Asparagales; family Iridaceae; genus Iris; species Iris pallida. The sequence continues at coordinate 80,042,878 of JANAVB010003400.1, forward strand.
CCTTGGTTTTAGGTACGGATAACAAGTTTGGTCAGGATATCCGGAACAGCCATGGCAAAGTGGTCATGGGTGCTCTCGGTATTGGGAAAAAGAATGCCGTAGAGCAGCTGGGCTCCCGGGGCATAGTGAGATGGTGGATTTATGCTAAGAAGCTTAGCAAGGGATACTTGTGGACCTATTATCCTTGGCGTACCCTGGTTCAGGATACGGATAATGGGATGAAAGGAAACCAACATATTTGCTCAGAGGTTATGAGAACATGGCAAACATGAGGGTTTTACCGTAGAATCTTCCTGCTCAGAGGTAACGAGAACATGGCAGAAGGGACTTCACGGAAGATATTCGTGGTTAATAGCGGACATTTGTGGTCAACAGAGGACATTTGTGGTCAACAGAGGACGTTTGTGGTCAACAGAGGACATTTGTGGTCAACAGAGGACATTTGTGGACCTATTATCCTTATCGTACTCCGGTTGTGGGTACAGATAATAGGTTGAAAGGGGACCGACATACTTGCTCAGAGGTAATGTGGACATGGTAAGCATGAAGGTTTCTTCGACGGAGCCTTCCCACTCAGAGGTAATGAGGACATGGCAGGAGTGGGCTCAATGAAGAGGGGGTACATAGAACGACTCAGAGGTAGGAGAACGTGGAAGTTCTATGCGAGGGGGTGGTTTGTTTTTGGTGGAAGTGAAAACGGCTCAGAGGTAATGAGGACATGGCCGTTTCGGAAATTTGTGGATCGATTACCCTTTTTGTGCACTGGGAGCGCGGGTAGTGGATCATGAGGGAGGATCTCTTCCAGGAAGAAAGTTCAGAGGTATAATTATACGTGACTTACTATCTGAAAGAGTGACCGGAATGTGAGTTCAGAGGCACCAGCGGGTACATAACTCGGTAATTTAGAATATTGAGAAAGTGTGAGTTCAGTGGCACCAGCGGGTACATGACTCGATAATCTGAAATGTTATGGACGTGAGTTCAGCGGTACCAGCGGGTATATGACTCGATAATCTGAAATATTGTGGATGTGAGTTCAGCGGTACCAGCGGGTACATGACTCGATAATCTGAAATATTGTGGATGTGAGTTCAGCGGTACCAGCGGGTACATGACTCGAAGATCTTGGAGAGAATGTCGTTTAGACATAATATTTCTTCAGGAACTTGCCGTTGACGGGCAACATGAGCAAGTCTCTATTTTGTTTTGCGAGGCGGTAAGCACCGTTGGAGAATACTGTCTCAATGATAAATGGGCCTTCCCACTTTGGCTGGAATTTGCCGGCGGTCTTGTGAGTCAGGACCATCGGCCTCCGGACTGCCAGGACGAGATCGCCCACCTGGAATGTTCTAATTTTTACCTTCTTGTTGAAGGCTCCAGAGATGCGTGCTTGGTATAGCTCAATTTGTTGCTGAGCCAAGAGGCGCTTTTCATCTAGTGCCTCCAATTCCTGTAGCCGACGATGGTGGTTTTCGTCCGTCGTCAATTGATACGTGAGGGCGACGCGTAGCGAGGGGATCTGAGTCTCTAATAGGAGAACTGCCTCGCTCCCGTATACTAGGAAGAACGGTATATTCCCGGTGGCTGTTCGGACTGTAGTACGGTACGCCCATAAACACTCGCCGAGCTTCTCGTTCCAGTCGCGTTTGTTGGAGAAGACAAACTTCTTGAGGAGCTTGATGATTGTTTTGTTGAATGCCTCTGCCAACCTGTTTGCTGTCGGGTTGTATGGTGTCGAAGTAAAATTCTAAATACGGTGCTTATCGTAAAACCGATAGAATGTGTGGCTTGCAAACTGCAGACCATTATCATGGATGATCTTTCGGAGAAGTCCGAAGCGATAGATGACGTGATGCTTAAGGAAGCTGATCACGTTTGAAGTCTTAACTTCTGCGAGTGGGACAGCTTCCGTCCATTTGGAGAAGTAATCAGTGATCGCAAGTATGAAGCGATGTCCTCGGGAGGAAGGTGGGGTGATTGGACCAATGATATCCATTCCCCATGCTTCGAATGGCCAGGATGCCACTGTCGGATGTAGAAACTCGGATGGTTGGTGAATGAAGTCCGCATGGACTTGGCAGGCTTTACATTTTTTAGCATAATCTATCGCATCTGCCACCATTGTGGGCCAATAGTAGCCTATTCGGCGAAGGCGGTCTTGCAGTTTTGGGCCGGGCTGGTGGGCCCCGCAGACACCGTCATGAATTTCTCGTACGGCTTCTTTGGCTTCTGCGTTTGACAGACATCGAAGCGGTAATCCGTCGTAGAAGCGGCGATACAGCATTTTTGTCTCTGTATCGTAGAAAAATTTGAGAGAACGCCGTCTGATGGAAGTGGCTTCCTTTGGGTTCTCGGGCAGGATGTCGTAGATGACAAAGTCGATGAATGGTTGTCTCCAATCTGGGGCATCATCGATCGTGTGGGCGGAATAACTTGCCACGAATTGCACATTGTTCTTGGGACAGACCAATTCATGGCCTATCACATCCACTGATTGGCGATCATAGTTCAGAACTGTTAGAGAAGCAGCAAGACCAGCTAGGCATCGGCTTCAATATTTCGGAGTCTGGGGACATGCTCGATGAAGAACCCCTCGAATGACGAGATGACATCGATCGCTATTTGGTGATAGGGGATCATATCTTCGTGGCAGACTTCGTATGAGCCCCGGATCTGATTGACGATTAACTGAGAATCGTCGTATGCTTCAAGATATTCTACCCCCAACTCTCTTGCAAGTTAGAGGCCAATGACCAAAGCATTGTACTCGGCCACATTGTTAGAGCAGGGCTCTGTGAGAGAGTAAGCACGGTTAATCACCAATCCGGAAGGGAAGATCAGCACTACCCCGACTCCGACGACTATATTGCCTTTAGGTCTGGTCCTTGAAGCACCGTCGAAGAACATTCGCCATATATTATTGTGAGAGGTTGCATGCGAGTCGGCGATCTCATCTGGGATCTCTTCATATATCCTAGAGGACTTCGAGCCTGGGTGGGCTGCTAAGAAGTCTGCCAGGGCTTGACCTTTGACTGCCTTTTGGGGGACGAAGATCATATGATAAGGGGACAGCAGTATTGCCCATGTAGCGAGGCGAGAGCTGAGTGCCCCTGGTTTAGTCATGAGGACCCTGAGAGGGTTGACTCGTGAGATCACATGTATCATTTGTCCGATGACATAGTGCCGTATTTTCTGGATGGCGAACACTAGGACGAGGCATTCCTTCTCCACAGCGGTGTATCGGTGCTCTGGTCCAATCATCATTTGACTGAGGTAATATATAGCCTGTTCATGGCCTGCGTCGTTGTTCTGTGCCAGCAGAGCCCCGAGGGAGTGTTCCATTGCTCGTACATAGAGCAGGAATGGTTTTCCAGGAACCGGGGCTACCAAAACTGGAGGATTTGACAAATATTCTTTGATGCTGTCGAAAGCACGCAGACATTCCTCGTCCCATACGAATGAGACTCCTTTCTTCATGAGGTGTGTGAACGGTCGGCATCGCCCGGAGAGGTTGGAAATGAACCTCCTGATGTAGGCTAGCCTCCCTTGGAGGCCTCTGAGTTCGCGGAGATTTCTCGGGGGACCCATCTCCATGATTGCTTTTGTCTTCTCAGGGTCTACATGGATACCCTTTGCAATGATGATGAAGCCTAAGAACTTCCCGCTGGATACGCCCAGAAAGGACTTCGTAGGGTTCATTTTCAAATTGTGCACTCGTATTAGATCGAATACCGTCCTCAGATCCTGTAGATGGTCTCCTTTGCAGCGGCTCTTAACGGCTATATCGTCAACGTAGCACTCCACTGTCTTGTGTAAGTGGTCTCTGAAGATGATGCTTATGGCTCTTTGATAGGTGGCGCCGGTATTCTTCAAACCGAAAGGCATGACTGTGTAGCAGTACGTGCCAATTGGCATTCGGAATGATGTATCTTTTCGTCATCAGGAGACATTTTGATTTGGTTGTACCCCGAGAAGCCATCCATGAATGACATACGTTCGAAGCCGCAGGTATTGTCGATCATGATATCTGTGATAGGAAGGGGGAATTCATCTTTGGGGCACGCCTCGTTCAGATTGCGAAAGTCGATGCAGATTTAAATCTTCTCATTCTTCTTGAGGACGGGTACTATGTTGGCGACCCAGTCTGGATGTTGCTCCTCACGAATGAAGCCGCTGGCTATCAGTTTGTTGACTTCGGCTTCGATTGCATCCATAATGCCTGGGCGGAAGTGTCGTTGTTGTTGTTTGACTGGCTTTGCATCTGGCCGAATGTTGAGTTTGTGAAGAGCAATGTCGAGATTTAACCCTGGCATGTCTTCATAGCTCCAGGCGAACACATCAATGTATTCTCTGACAAGTTCTAGCAGCGACTCTCGTTCTTCGTCTGCTAGGCTTTTACTGACGAAGATTGGTTTTGGAGAAGATTCGCTGCCGAGGTCAACTTGTATAACCTCATCTTCTGTAGGAGGTTCTCTTAGTTTGAACCGCTTTTCCTATTGTGCGTCCAATTGCTGGGCCTACGACTCTAGCTCGAGGATTTCGGAGATGTCTTCGTCTTCTTCGTAAGCGTCGGCGAATGCCATATTGACTGTCATGACTTGTCTGAACACATCTCCGATGCTGGTATCCGAGTCCGAATTTGGTGACCCGGTTGAATATGACTGCCAGTCGCATTCTTCATCTGAACTCTCGGGGGTTGTAGTCGGCATTACATACCCTAACCCGCATCGAGTTTTGCTATAGTAGTTCCATGGTTTGCCCGCCGGGACTGGCGGCTTCAAAGGTAATCGACGCCCAGTGCCGTAGTTCAAACCTGGCATCGTCTCCAGATCATACCCCTGTTTCTGCATGAGATATTTGGATTGGGGACTGTAGAGATACAGAGGCAATCTCCCGGCATCTGATCCGAGGTCGGCTTCTTCTATGGTGAGGGGATGCGGGTTGTTCGTCCGGCCGAAGATGATCGGATGATCCCCTCCCTCGATTATTCGGTAAGCGTCTTCTACTGGAGTAAGCTGGATTGCGGTGTACATATTTGTCACTTGTGTGTAGGTGAGTGCCTATACCGTGTTCCATAGCATACATTGTACATAGCTTATTGAGCTCGGTGTAGTTCAAAGATAACCCTTTATTGAGGAAGTAAGGTATCTTTTCTAGGGGGATTACATCATCTGCGGAGGGAACATCAGTGTGGGCGGCCATATACTTGGCTAACTCTGGTTCTTCTTCGGCTACCCCCTGCGTGAATGAAGATTGAGAGGACGTCCTAGGAAGCTTGATTGTCAGTGGTTCAGTTGATGGAGCAGAGCGTGGAGTCGTTGGCAGACTAGCGACCCCCGGTTTGGCACTTGATGTGGAGCGAGGAGTGGCCGGTTCGCTAGGAGTGTCCGACCTTGCATCGGGGTGACGACCCTTCTTGGGAAGGCGTATCGTCAGTGGCCTATCGGAGGGATTGAGCTTCTCCGTTTAGGGTTGACCGACTCTCGGTAGTCTGATTGTCAATGGCCCCGTTGTGGGTCTCGGCACTTGGCCTGACCTTGGCAGCCGGATTGTCATCTGCTCCTCTTGCGCCGAGAGGCTGATCGCGTCCTTCCTCAGAGTGGCAGTGAGAGGTGCGGACCTGCCCGGTTTACGGGCTTGGAGGTGGATCGTCAGAGGTCCTTTTAATCTCGTAGCTGTCTCGATATGAGCCTGTACGTCTCCTTCATCAAGGTGCCTCTTTGACTTTTCGTATAGGCAGGAGTCTGAGTAGTAGGATTCGACCCCTTTGAAGGGATCGATATCAGCAAATTCTGTCTTCACGAAGCCGTATTTGTCGACATATTTGAAGCACTGGTGTAGCGTAGAAGGCACGATCATGTAATCGTGTATCCATGGGCGCCCCAAGAGGATGTTATAAGAAGTGTCTGTATCTATGACGTAGCAGGTGACTTCGGATTGGAGGTCACCAATTTGACACTTCAGACAAATTTTCCCAATAGGGTAGCTCCTGCCCGAATTGAAACCGCTGATGGCGGTGCTTGTAGGTGTCAGGCGATGCATTGGGATACGGAGATGATGTAGCAGACCCTTCGGGATGATGCTTATGGAAGAGCCAGGATCTATGTGCATCCGATCCACCTTCACGTCGCCGATGTACCCCGTGTAGTATAGCGGGCGGTCGTGTAGGTTGGTTTTGATGAGCATGTCCTGCGGAGTGAAGACGATGTTGGACATTGCTCCCGTGCAGGCACTGTCTTGGAGATCCATGGGTGAGTCCTCCCCGGTGAGGTTGGATTGAGCCAGGTAGACATCGGCATTTTGGAGTGCTTCGCTTAATGCAATACGAACGTCCTTAGAGAGCCTTAGGAGTTCGTACAGTGACAACTTGGCCGGTGTGTTAGCCAATTGCGCTAAGATGTCAAAGTTGTAGGGCCTCTCTAGCCCTTGGGCTGCCTCTTTTCGGAGGGATTTGTCGAAGCGAGTCTTCCTCGGCTTAGGCTTGTCGGTCGTCGAAGGCTGAGCCGGTCCCGAAGCATCAGTTGTAGTGGGTTGATGATTTTCAGCTGGATTGTCAACCACAGGTTGGGATTGCGCTCCGGACCGCGTGACGACGGCTGTAGCTTCCTCGTTGTCTGCCGAGATTGTGTGGCAGGTCCTGACTTTTCCACTTTTCTTTTTGTCGGTGGTAGATGGTGTGGGCCGAGTCACTTCTGACACCAAGTCTGGATGGATCCACATGACCTTCCCTCGTGATGTGGTGAGGGGTACTAGACCGGCAGCCTGATCTCGGGGAGGTGGAAGATTGGTAATCTCCATTGTCGCTAGAGGGACGGGGACCACCCCGTCTTGAGTCTCCGTCGGCGGGAAGCTGCCAAATTATACGGATACCATATTGGCCGCCACGGTTACCTCTTCGAAATCGATGGCCAGAGCGTTCGAATCGATGAGGCTCTGGATGTACCATTTCAGCTGGTAGCAATCGTGTGTAGCATGATGAACATAGCGATGATAATGGCAGTACTTTGGATTCTCCATCTCTGCTGGCCGTGGTTCCCGTCTTGGTGGAGGAAGCTGAATTCTGTCCCCTTGTATGAGCATGTCCAAGATGGGCTTGACGTGACTGTCTTCGAAGGAGTAATCGATTTGCGGCCATTGTTTGTCTGCTGGCTTCGACTCAGGTTTTTGTGCAGTATCGGCCACCATAGCCTGCTTTTCCTTGCTGTCCCGATTGTTGGAGGGGCTACCCCCATTATCGTTGTTGGGATGCTTGCCCTTGTTTTCTCCTTCCGAAATGTGCAATCCCAGTTGGCGAGCCTTCTTCAGTCGTTCTTCGGCGCTTGTGGCGCTGATGATGAATGTCTTCCAATCTTTGAATTGACTTTCGCCCATCCAGAGACTGATTGTTGGGAGCAGTCTCTTTTGGCAAATTTTAATTAAAGAGGAATCTGGATTTCTGGAGGGCAGCTTCATGGCGGTTTGGCGGAACCGCTCAATGTAGTTCCTTGTTAATTCCTTCTTCCCTTGGACGATGTCCATGAGAGTGGACATGGTGACGTCCTGTCCTACTTCGTAGAATCTCTCCAAGAACAGGCGCTTGAAGCCGGTGAAGGAGTGGATACAGTTGTCTGGCAGATTGCGATACCAATCAAAGGCGACTCCTTCCAATGCCCCAATGAATAATCGCGTGAGGATAGCATCATCATGGGGCAGATGGTCGGTGGTGACCTCGAAGTAAGTGATGTACCGACTTGCTGAGGTCTTGCCATCATACGGGTTGATATTGAACGGCTTATATTTTGGTGGGAATGGAACATCCCTCCATTCGGCAGGGTATGGTTGCCGCATTCTGAGGTCTTGAGCGTTTTCTCGGGCATGGAACATGGCTCGGAGCTCCTGGACCTCTCTTCTTACTTTTTGGGCCTCATCTGTTGCGGTAGGGGCTGTTATTTCGGGAGGATTATTGTCCGGGTTTGGTGCTGCTGAGTTCGAGTCCGTATTGACTACGGGACCCGTGCTCGTTTGGCCAGGCGTTCCTCCTTACAGAGTTGGAAGAGCGGCTTTGATTTCATCTACTGACTTGACCAAGGCCTGCAGTATAGCCTCCAAAGTGTCGACGCGTTGGCGATCGCCGGAACCACCTTGGTTGCTGTCCGTCATGAACACCGTCCTTACATGAGGAGTGATGGAAGGAACGGTGGAGGATGTGCCCTCCGAGTCGTACCCATGCACCGAGAAGTCATCGGGGTAGGTGGGAATGTTCTCTTCGGGCTCGGACTCGGAGGGAATGGTATCCCCAGCCTCGGAGCTTGCTTCGTCTTGAGAGCCATGGATGTCCTCGGGGACATCAGCGTCTGTTGTACCTGATGGGAGAGTTGTTTCCTCGGGCTCGGCTCCTTGAAACATCGGATTGTTGTGTATGTTTGGAGGAGTGCTACCCCCAGTTCCCATGACCCCCAGCGATGTGGATGATGAATTTCCCATTGCAGCAGATTTTGTCTTTGAACGGGTGTGTTGGAATATTCCGGTGGAGGACAGCCGTTTAGACGATGGTTTCTTAGCTGCAGTGGTTGATATCTTGGGGCTGGGAATGCTTGTCTTCTTTTCTCTCCCCTCGGTGGGGACTTTCTGAGTGGAATTGCAGGACACAACAGGAGGCGCCTCGTCTTCTGAGTTCGGACGCTGTAGTCTTTGGAAGACTGACGGCCGATCTTTCGTCACTGCCGTATTGTTGCAACAGCAGTTGACGATGATTTGGGTGCAGTGATGTCCAAGCGAGGACTCTTTGCACGCCGAGGCTCCTTCTATTTCCTTGCGCTTGTGGAGGATCGCCTCACGCAGGTCAGAGGAACCACTTTGTCCTTTTGCCGTCGGGGGCTAGACTCGAGCGGTTCTATAAAACTTTCCATCAGAGGCCCGTGTGATAATCAACGAGACGCCCCGATAGTTAGAGGTTGGGACAGCTGACTGGGCTTGGTGAGCCCGTGCTGCCCTAGACTTCCTTCTTTTAGCACTTGCGGGTGCGTAATAGGAGGAGTCCAAGTTGAATACCACAGATTCTGGCTTATCATCCAGAGAACTATCAAGGTCAGGACCGCATGAGAGACGGTCGAAGACTGATCGAGAGAAGCGTGGAACGGACGCTATACGGCTAGCATTAGGTACCGTGCAGGCTGTCTGTATGCGGTTGTCTTCTGCCGTTGGATGAGTTGTTTTTATGCGGATAGGAGTTACGACCGTGCAGGCTGGCCGCATGCGGTTGGCAATTGTGGCCGCATGAGTTTTCTGCAAGCGATTGACTTTCTTAGCCGCATGAGTTTTATCCATGTGGTTGGCAACTGTAGCCGCATAAGCAATGCGGCTGACAGATATGGTCGCATGAGTTTTCTCCATGCGGCTGGCGGATGTGGCCGCATGAACTTTCTTCCTGCGGCTAATACCCTTATGCGGCTCGGATCTCATAGAGTTCCTCTTTGCCCCTGTAAGTCCAGCATCATAGTGTTTTCTTCTGCCGGACTTGGGGACAGCAGAGTTGTCTATGGTCTGAAGTGGGGCCGCAGGAGAGTCTTTCTCGCCGTCTTGAGTAACAGAGGGTATTTCTGGAAGAGCTTCGGTAGGAACAAAGGATCGGGGTCTCCACTCCTTGCGGGCCTTCTTTGTGCGGGCTCGCTTCTAGACCGGGCCAGCGCTCTTGTCGGAGAGCATTTCTTCGAACGCCTGTTGGTCGAACCAGGCGACCATCTTCTGTTGCGTGGAGCCAAGCTTGGCTGCATCCGATAGCGTCACCAACTTCTCAGCCGTAGAGAAGTTAGTCCCCAGCAGAGTCGCCATCGTATTTGCCATTGATTGTAAAAGTACAGAATAGTTTTATGGGAGGACTGAACTTAGACTCACAATACAAATTCGTTTGTACAAAGAAAGCCTAGGGACGAAAACCTAGGTACAGCAGTCTAAGTACAATTGTTTATTTAAGATTCTGGGGGGTGACGATAGAGGCTCGGGAAGGCGACGGCAGCCCTGCCTTACTCCTTGGACGATCGGTATGCAGCCTTGGCTCCTGTGAAGAGATGGTTGGCGTTGACGAAGAAATGCTCTTCTTGCTCTCCTCGTATTGCTCTTCTGGCTTCTCTCTCTCTCTGTGTATTTTTCTCTCTGATAGCGTATATCTCCCCTTGTCTCTTTTGCAAGGGAATGGCACCCTGCTATTTATAATAGTGGGGAGCATCATTAGGGTTTGGATGATTACCCATTCTCAAAGTGGTGGCAGCCTGATGCTTAATCAATCTGGACCGTTTGTTTTAATCGTGAAGGATCTGGGCCATAAATGGGGATAGCACTGAATCTTGCGAATGATTAATGCTGATTGCTTTAAATCTTCATGATTGGTTGTGTCAAGCTTGGATCTCTCACCACGTGTCCCATTGGCTTGATCATGAATGATATGACCTGATCTCATTAATTATAAGGATAACGTTAAACATGGTCATTAGGATCTGGTAAATCTCTGATTGATTTGCATCTCATAATCATCCTTGCTACCAGCTGTCAAGTCGTGGGGGCAATTGAATCTCTGCCACGTGTCTTAATGATGGACTCTGCTAGAGCCGCATGATATCCATGAACCGCACGAGACAGCGTCTCAGTGAACCGCATAGGTATAGTATTTGCGAGCCGTATGGGATGGTTTTTCGGTGGGCCGTATAAGTGTAGTACTCGCGAGCCGCATGGGGTGGCTTCTTGGTGAGCCGCAGGAAGACGATTCTTGCCAGCCGCATGAAGCTGTTCTTCACTGAAGCTGCATGGGGGTAGCCACGTGTCAATCTCGGATCGTGTCAGAGATTTTCTCCTATTCCCAAATAGTCTGTCATTATGACAGGGCCATTATGATACTTCATGTCAGAGCCGTCAGCTGTCAAATCATGGCAGAGATTAAATAGGGCCATTGCTCGATGGCCAGCTGTGTGAAGGGGTCCCATGGGGCCACGTGGCGTTGATCGAGCCGTATATCTCTGTTGGTCGAATGGGAGCCGCATGTACTTCTAAACCGCATGCGGCTAGGGGGCTCTTTGAACCGCATAGGACTGTCCCTGTGTAAGCCGCATGGACTCTCCTGCCCCGAGCCGCATGAGACTAAGAGTCTCTCTGAACCGCATGGGACTGCTCCTGTATGAGCCGCATGGGGTTCTCCTGTTCCGAGCCGCATAGATCATCATTCTGATATTTTCTATGCTTCTACAGCGGTATACCGATTTTGTATACAGAAGATAATTCTGAACACAAATCGGTCTGCCGTCGGTATGTCGTTGTATGCCGGCGGTGTGCCGTTTGAGGGAAATTAAGAGTCAAAATGAATGATGCCTAATTCTTGGCAGAGAAAGACGAAACGATCCTCCTGAAGTGGTTTGGTGAAAATGTCGGCCAATTGATAAGTAGTGTCAATAAAATCAAGGAGAATATCCCCCTTTTGTTGGTGGTCACGAAGAAAATGGTGTCTAATCTCAATGTCCTTCGTGTGGGAGTGACAAATCAGATTTTCGTAAGATTTATCGAGCTAGTATTATCATATTTAATAGTATTACAAGTAGAAGAAATGCCATAGTCAACAAGTGTTTGTGAGATCCAAAGAATTTGTGCACAACAGCATACGGCCGCTATATACTCGGCCTCAATGGTTGAAAGAGCAACAGAGTTTTGTTTCTTACTAAACCACGATACCAAAGAATTGACATGTGCCGCTGGTACTTTTTCGGTCAATTTTGCATCCGGCAAAATCTACATCCGAGAAGCCGTGAAGCTCAAAGGATGAAGATTTCGGATACCAAAGTCCCATATTAATTGTGCCTTTGAGATATCAAAAAATACGCTTTACAGCACATAAGTGTGATTCCTTTGGATTTGCTTGGTATCGTGCACAAAGACACACACTAAACATGATATCAGGTCGGCTAGCAGTTAGATAGAGTAAGCTACCGATCATACCTCGATACTTACGAATGTCCACCGAAGTACCATCTTCATCATTATCAAGTTTTGTTATTATTGCCATAGGAGTCGTCATTGATTTGGATGAGTCAAGTTCGTAGCGTTTGAGGAGATCCTTTGTATATTTGCCTTGATTGATGAAGGTTCCTTTGGGTCCTTGTTTGATTTGCAAGCCCAAAAAGAATGATAGTTCTTCCATAATGCTCATTTCAAATTCATCATATATTACTTTAGCAAAATCTACACAGAGTGCATTGTTAGTGGAACCAAAGATAATGTCATCGACATAAATTTATACTAATAAGAGTGTGCCATTAAGGGATTTGATAAAAAGTGTGGTGTCGACTTTGCCCTTAAAAAATTGTGAGATATAAGAAAGGAACTAAAGCGCTCATACTAAGCACGAGGAGCTTGTTTGAGGCCATAAAGGGCTTTGTGTAATTTGAAGACGTGATGAAGAAATTGAAAATCTTCAAAGTCAGGAGGTTGCTTAACATAAACTTCCACTTTAATAATGCCGTTTAGAAAAGCACTTTTAACATCCATTTTAAAAAGTTTGAAATCATTAAAGCAAGCAAAAGCACATAGCATGCGAATGGATTCAAGACGAGCAACCGGAGCATAGGTTTCATCGTAGTTAATGCCTTCCTCTTGGTTATAGCCTTGAGCAACCAATCGGGCTTTGTTACGAGTCACTAACCCATCTTCATTAAGTTTATTACGAAACACCCGTTTAGTTCCAATAATGGGGTGGTTGTTAGGTTTAGGGACAAGTTCCCAAACCTTGTTTTGCTCAAATTGATTTAGCTCTTCTTGCATCCCTATCATCCAAAATTCATCATGAAAAGCATCATTAATATTTTTAGGCTCTATTTGAGAAATAAAAGCCATGTTTGCACAAAGATCATGAGTGGAGGATCTAGTGGTGACACGGGATGAAGGATCACCAATGATAAGCCCCTTAGGATGATTAGGGACAAATCTCCATTCCTTTGGGAGATCCTCTTGAGGAGGCTCGAGTGGTGGAGAATCTTTTGTTGGAGGGGTCACAATTTCATTGTTAGATGAAGAAGGACGAGGATCTCCAATAGAAGAGTTCTCCAAACAAAAGAGATGTCATCAATATCATCGAATGAGGAGGATGTAGAAGAGTTAAGTTCATCAAAAGAGACATTAATTGACTCTTCGACAACGAGACTTCTTTTATTAAAGACACGAAAACCTTTATTATGTATTGAGTAACCAAGAAAAATACCTTCATAAGCTTTTTCTTCAAACTTGCCTAGGTTGTCCTTGGTATTCAAAATAAAACATTTGCATCCGAAAACTTTAAAATACTCAATAGAGGGAATTTTGTCAAACCAAAGCTCATAAGGAGTCTTCTTAGAAATAGGTCTAATCAAGACCCTATTTATAACATGACATGCCATGTTTACGGCTTCCGCCCAAAAGTATTAGAGGTTCTTATATTGGTTTAACATAACTCGGGCCATATCGCCAAGGGTTCTATTCTTTCTTTCTACAATACCATTTTGTTGAGGAGTTCGTGGGCAAGCAAAATCATGACCAAAACTATTCTTTTCACAAAATCTTTTAAAATTGGCATTGTCAAATTCTTCTCCATGATCACTTCTAATCTTGTTAATAGAAATGCCTTTCTCATTTTGAACACGTTTATAAAATGCAACAAATTCACAAAAAGTATCACTTTTACTAGCAAGAAAAATGACCCAAGTAAATCTCGAAAAATCATCAACCAAAACAAAAGCATAAAGTTTGCCTCCAAGACTAGCTACTCTACTAGGACCAAATAAATCTATATGAATAAGTTGAAGTGGTCTAGTGGTACTTATAGAGTTGATGGATTTGAAGGATGACTTGGTCAACTTACTTTTCTCACATTCTTCACATACCATATCCTTTTTGAAGGAGATACTTGGAAGTCCTCGTACAAGCTTCTTGGTTGCAAGACGGGAGATGGTATCCATGTTGGCGTGTCCGAGCCTCATGTACCAAAGCCAACTTTTATCGTTCTTTACGACTAAGCACCTGTCATTGTTAGTACCTTCAACAAGATAGAGAATATAGATATTGTTTTCTCTAATACCTTCATACACTGTAGATCTACTAGAGCTATCGGTAATGAAGCATTTGAGTTTAACAAACTTAATATCATAACCATTATCCGTAAGATGACTAATACTGAGAAGATTGTGTTTGAGATTTGTAACAAGACAAACATTCTTAATATACGGATAAGAAGGGAAACCGATATTACCATTTCCTATTATGTGGCCTTTTAGATTGTTACCAAAGGATACATGTCCTTCTTTCTTCATCGATGTCATTGTAAAAAATGAAGCATCACCGGTCATGTGCCGTGAGCAACCGCTATCGAAGATCCACTTGCTTCTAGCATGAGAAGGATTCTTCACCTACAACATAAGTTGAAGATGAACATTTTGGTACCCATGATTGTTTGGGTCCTTGATTGTTAGTCTTAGGAATCCATTTATAAACTTTCATATCAACTTGTTTCCTTGTTAGACAATAATTAGAAGTATGTCCAAGTAAACCACAATAGTTGCACATCATAGAATATTTAAAAGAGAATCTGTGAGTATTATGCACATGTGAAGCTTTAGTGCAAGGAGTTCTATCATGAGTGTTATGATGATGATAACAGAAGGCATGATGTGAGGTGTTCTTTGGTGTTCTTCTTAACAAAGGGTCCTTTCCTTGTGTTAGGATAGGACCTGTGTGTAGTATTCTTGTTCATGTAAGAATTGTGACTAGTATTGTGATGAGTGTAGGCGTGTCTTGGAGCATGTGTGCGAGTAGTGTACTTATCAACTAGTTTTTTATCCTGTACAAGAAGATTATTATACATAGTAGAAGTATCATATTCTCTTCTATTTGCAGCTTGAACTTTATGCATAGCAAAATCATAAGCCCTTCTGAGGGATTGAATCTCATCATCCTTTTTCTCATTGATAACTTTAGGCTCTTGTAACTTGAGTCGCAAATATTCTATCTCATCCGTGTCTGAGGCAGGAGATTTCCCTTTTACATCAATAACGATGTTGGATAGTCTTTCTACTTCATGTTTGAGTGCATCAACCTCTTTTAGAGATTTTTTGTACTTATTTCTAACACCTTTGTGTTTCTCGTGTAATTCAAGAATAGCATTTTCCAAGTCATCATAAGTGAGAGTATTCAAAGAGAGATCATCGAGTACCTCATCGGTTGCCATGAGACAAACATTTATATTGTATTTGCATTCTTTGTCGTTGTCTGAATGCTAGCATCACTTTCACACTAGATGCTAGTGTTGGCGTATTTTCTGGAGGAAGAGCTTCCTTTATTAGACTTCTCGTACTTACTAGAGTCTTTTCTTGTCATAGGGCAATCTCTCTTGATGTGACCGGGTCTCCTGCATTGGTAGTAAGAAGGAACTTCATCGTTGTCCCATTTAAAGTGGTTGGCTTTGTTGAACTTGAGGAACTTTCATAAATGCTTTGTGGTAAGAGCTATTTCTTTATCATCATCCGACTCGTTATCATCGGAGCTATCCTTTGAGTAGGATTTTGTAACCTTGAGAGCCAAAGACTTCTCTTTTTCTTTGGCCTTCTCCTTCTTCTTTTCTTGTATGGATGATTCCTCTTGATCTTTCATGTCAAGTTCATGAGTCATAAGCTTCCCCATGAGGGTCTCAAGGTTCATGGTTGTTAAGTCATTCCCTTCAATGATGGCGGTAGCTTTAGGACTCCATCCTTTAGTCAATCCTCTGAGAATTTTTCGGATCTTTTTATGAGCAGGATATTCCTTACCAAGAGAAGAAAGAGGGTTAATGATATCACCGAAACGAGTAAACATGCAAGTAATAGACTCATTATGTTTCATCTTAAAAGATTTATATTCTTGTGTGAGTCTACTAATCTTTGATTCTTTTACTTGTGGTGTTCCCTCGTGAGTGACTTCTAGCAACTTCTAAATTTCATTTGAAGTCATGCAAGTAGAGATCCTATTGAATTTACTGCTATCAAGAGCACAGTAAAGAGCGTTCATAGCCTTAACGTCTCGACTAGCAAGCTTCTTGACATTCTCAGTGAGTTTATCCCTAAGGGTGTCAGATACAACATCCTCAATAACTTCGAAAGGAGTAGGAAGACCATTTATCACACAATCCCATAAATCAAAATTTATGGACTTCAGATAAATGCTCATCCTAATCTTCCAATAGTTATAGTTGGTTCCATCAAATAGAGGAGGTCTATTTGTGGGGTGTCCCTCATTATGGAATGTGTTAACACTAGGATTAGTGGCCATGGATCACTCTAAGGGTGTAAATCCAAATCAAGATAACAAAGCTTTGATACCAATTATAGAACCTTGGAGGGGGGTGAATAGGGAAATAAAATAAAACTAAACACAAGTAAGCTATATCACTGAAATAAAATAAGAGAGAGTGAGAAAATCAAACACTCGATGTATCCTGGTCTCCTCCCTAGAGGCAATCCAGTCCCGGAACTCTCTCCGGCTTAAATCCACTATTGAGTAAATAGTACACACGAGTTTGGATCCGAAGAACTCGCCAACTTCAATATGAGTTTGGATCCGAAGAACTCGCCAACTTCTTACACACGAGTTTTCTTACGAAGGCTCGTCAACTTCCAAAAGGAAAGGAAGAGAACTGTTGATCTTCTAACACTTGAAGATCGAAAAGTACAACTCTTGAATACTCTAGCACTTTTGGATTGGATGATAATTAAAAGCTTGGGTAGAGTAGTAATGGTGGAGCTCTTAGTTGTTGAGAAATTTATGGCTTAAGTGGATAGCCTTCAATGGAAGGAAGGAATCCCTTTATATAGAAAACCAAGAGTAGGTAGAATTTAATGCTCCTGAATATAACCCAGACGGCATACTGTCGGTATGGACTGGCATACCGTCGGTATTCCGTTTGGAACAATAATGGTAATAATTATATCCGTTGGGGAGCATTTAATGCTAGTATTTGTCCATTCAAAAATCAAATCAGATAAAGCGGTATATGGTATTATGCAACGGTATGCCGTCGATATACCGATGTTCGTCACAGAACATTTTGTGGCTCACAAAACGGTATACCGTCGGTATACTGTTGTATGCCATCGGTATGCCGATATTCATCACAGAACATTTTGTGGCTCACAAAACGATATACCGTCGGTATACTGTAGTATGCCGTCGGTACGCCGATGTTTGTCACAGAACATTCTTGTGGCTCATGAAACGGTATACCGCGGTATGCCGTTCTTTTGGACATTGATTTTTGACTGAATAAACGAGCTTTATGTTTTGTCATCCAACCTTAGGTATTTATACAGAAGAACCTAGACCTTGTACAGACTCGAAATCTTGAATCTTTTGAGAGCCGTCTTTAAGGAGCGCTGGTCTTTTCTTCAGTCTTCTTTTAGGAAACATCCATAAGGCTTTGATGACTAGGCTTGCATGGACAGAACTTATTATAGGAGTGCTTTGAAAGATTATCTGTTACCTAAAATATAGAGAAAAACTAGACTACGAAGATGTTGTTAATGTTATCAAAATAAACTGTGCCAACATCGGTTACGTTATTATACCGAGCGGACATACGATAGGATAGTGTAATAGGATCTCAATCCACAACTGCCTTAAAAATTATTTTGAATTTATCCATAGCCTTTGGAACTCGAAATTAAAGTCGATCAACTTCCTTGACCTCCTTATTTTGGATTCTTGTCATTAAAGTATGAACGCTTGTGCTTGGTGAACCACCTATTCCATTAATGGATAAAACATAATTAATAGAGTATTATAAAAGGAGATGACTATAAAGAAAGGATTGAAAATATCCCTCTATTAGGAAGACCGAGTAGCTCGAGTTGGTAATATAGGATTCTCATAGGCAACTTAACTCTAGTAGAAGGCTTTATGATCAATGGATTACAACCCTTTTACTTTTATCGATGTTAGATATAGATATTTTGAAGGAATTTGAGGGAACATATATTAGGATTTCAGAGATTAATTATAGTTTCCTACTAGAAGTGATAGTCACCCAGGGAAGACTAGTTGGAAGGGGCCAAAGGATCTTGTTGTAAATATAATGATTCAGTGAGCATCATCTAGCATTAACTTCCACATTTACTCAATAGATAGGTATAGAGTGGGCAGGCATATTCGTGAGTGCTAGATGGCATTTTATAGGCCAAAAAAAGCTAAATGTTAATCTATTATTTAAGGGTGTTTGATATATGATCAATAGAAGTATGGCATGGAGTTTAAGAAATGAACTTAGCATTTATATTCTCTATGATTAGAATTAGAAACCTTATCTTAAGAAAGACCAATTAATTATACACATTGATATAGGTTAGCAGGAATCCTAAACCACCTTGTAGATAGAACAGTAGTATTAGACTACGTCACAGGTAGTGGTTATGAAAAAAAAGGAATCATGGAAGTAGCACTACAGATAGGCAAAATAAATAATATAGATCAAAGAGGGTTAGGCCCTAGCGGACCGCATTCTTAGTGTGTAATACCATGTTAGTAAAGATAACATCCGAGAAGACCCTGTCAAAGAAGTGAGCAAATGGATTGGAGATAAGAAGTTCTAGGGTGTTATAAGCTAGGTCATAATCTTAGAAGATTAGTTAGCCATAATCTCAGGAATCCAATGGTATCCTAGAAAACCATGACAAAAAAAACAACAATCTAGTAAGATCAGAAGCTCGACATCCTCCGTCTGACTGATCATCCGAAGCTCAGGATGATCTAGAACCTGAGATAGGGTTCGTCCTTGATCATGCAACTACCTATTCAATTACGAACACATTTTACAAATTCCCGTCTCAGGATTTTTGTCATAGCCCTCGTCTCATTTAGGTAAACTAGTATAGCCTATATTCCTATCCTAAGCAACCCATATAAGGACAAATCTTTACACCTTTGTACCTCCATAAGTGTAACATCCATATCACGATAGGTACCATCCTTTTCTGCTCTAATTTTCTTGATTTAGTCACTATGACTTAATGCTCTCTACGTATGGTCGTATTCGATTTCTTCCAAGAATGATTTCTTTATCCTTTTGTGTAGTATTACCATTTAGTTTTGAGAACCAAGGTTCAAAAGTAGCTAGACTGTAAGGCCTTTATAAATTTTAGGGTTTTTCTATATTTGTGAGCGATTGGAGGAATCTTCATTTCAATTAAGTTAATTAGTCAGTAGTTCATAACACCCACTTTCTAATCAGACAGTTTGGTGACCCCTACCGTGACTTTGATGTTTGGATTGCAAGACCTAGTTGTTACCATTAAACAAATTTTATATACATGACCTAGAGGAGTCCACCTTCATTTATGTCTATCATGTCCTACTCAAACGTGTCTCCTTGTGCACTATTTTTAAGGCACAACATTCGGGCCTAGGGTATTAACCTTAGCCACTCCCGCGCTACCGTTGAACATTCCAATCTAAGTTAGAGGCTCGACCTCGACCCAACCTTTTAACCCACTATACGATTTTGGAGGCCAGGCTGTTAAACTTGGTATTAGCTATAGCGCCTCAAGAAAATAGGACCCCCTTGTGATATTTTTAGGGAGTTTGTTATAAATAGAAAGGCTTGTAAGTCATGCACTTAAGGCTGGACCTAAGACTGTAGAACCATTAACCATTATCGTATGAAATTTTTATTTGAAGAAGATATGACTGTATGCTTTACGGGACTAGGTAACTAGCTAAGTGGATAGAATTACATAGGTATTACCCCAAAGAATAAGTTAGAATATAGTACAACCCTAACCAGCAACCCTAGGAATAAATAGACTGAATCTTGCTATCTATGGCCTAAGACAGGACTTAGATTAGAAATACTAAGGAAATTAGTATCTAACAATAGTTTCAAGATGGTAGGTAATCTAAAAGTGTTAGATAAAGTAAGAAGATCTAAGTAGAATGGACGATCATCTCCATACATGATAAGACTAGCCTTGAAATAACTAATAGCAGGCCAGGACTAGAAGGATGACTAATAGGTGTATGTAGCGGTCTAGTTCAGCCTCGACCTTTACCCTAAATAGGTATCAATGGTTAGACTTATTTGTAAGGATTGTGAAGATTGCTTATAGGTAGGAGGAGTGGATCGCTAATTGAACAACTATACAAGTTGGTGAGATAACTTATAGAAATATAGTATATTATGAGGAATTGTGATTTTTCTATGGGTAGTTATAGAAGAAGATTCCAGAGCCAAGTTAGAAGTCCTACCTTTAGATTTATAACCCTTGGATAATCTATAGCGTGTTGGAGAAGGGGCATATTGTCTTGCATCGCCCTATCCTTAAAGGGAGTGCAGGATGTGTTCCATATCTCACAGTTAATGAGGTATGTAACTGATTCCAGTCATATGGTAGATCACTCTGAAATCACCGTGGGACCTAGTTTATCATATGAAGAATAGCAAGTTGGTATCCTGGATACTAGTAAGAATACGCTTAGAGGGCAGACGATTAGATAAGTTCGAGTTACATAGAAGCACCATTCTCTAGGAGAATCTACTTGGAAGCGAAAAGATTCCATATCGGAGCGATACCCCCATATATTTGCGAATTCTGTTAAGCTTTATCTTATTTAATCTTGCGTTATAGATTTTTGCATATTAATGTTATTTTAATTTTGAGGACGAAATTTTCTAAGGAGGGTAGGTTGTAAGCCCCCTGATTTTTAGAATATATTTTTAGTAATTTTTATTTATTTAATATGGTTAATTTAATATTAAAATATATTTTAATCAATAATGACTATAGTAGTATTTTACCGTAGTTTTGATTTTTGAAGCACAATAAATACCGATTTTTTAAATCTAATTACATATTTAAATTCTTAACATGTCCACCTTCAATTTGATATATCATGTCCAATCTAAACTTATTCTCAAACATTCTTTTAACTTCGCACAACTTTGGGTCAACTTAGGCCATTTTGACCGTTTACCGTAATTCTAGACCTAACTTCCAACTTGAGTTCGGAACTCGACATAGATCAAAACTATTTGACCCAATATATGGTTTTGACCCATTTTGAGCCTACTACGCACATGCCTAGGGTGTGTCATTCAATCAAGTTCCCATGTGTTATTTATTTGCAATGGCATATGAGACCCATTAGTTGACTTTTTTTGTTCAATTTGACAAAATCTATTCGGACCTTAACCTAGCCAACCCTGTTGGCCCATTGGTTATAGTCACACCTGATTTTGATAATCAATATCAGCTTTAGTCGATACATAAATAATACACTACATGTACAAAGAACATAACGTATACTTCCAACAAGCTAATATTCGTCGTCTTCGTTGTTCAAAAACTACATATGCAGATCAAGAATTGTTTTATATTTTTCTCTATTTTTCTTTTTATTGAGTCTAGAAAAATGTGAGGTTTATCGGATTGACAACTGGCTGTCTACTAAAATTTATTGTCCCAAATAAGCCTACCTATATACCCCATATTCTATACTAAACCTATACCCAATCCTATATCAAATACACATACAAAAGTCCATACAAAAATTGAGCATATATTCATATGAGAACTCTACCCGATTTCGGCCATGGCAGTTCCAGAATGTTTCGGTCTTCCTGAATATCTGTAACCACTTTTCAAATTATAAAATTTATGGACCCGAACTCTGCCCGAGTTCCGTCTCAAAAATGCTATAAACAGAGAAGAACTTTCCATTCCTAATCCTTCATTCATTCCTCTCCTCTCTCTATTTAAAAGCATTCCAGAGCTATTCACTTTCATATCTAGCCTTTAACGACTCCTAGCCAAGCCAAGTGCCATTCTGTTTTAATCTAGAGTTTGGTTGTGTAAAGAAGGCTTTCTGAAAACGTTCCAGTTTTTAAAGTTTGCCTTAGTTGAAGTTGCGGTCCTTCGGACGAAAACTCATGTTATAAGGAGCTGCAAGCGCTCGGTTAAAGCTTGTTCCATAGTGGATTAACATCGAGCAAGAGTATTCAAGACTGGACTAGTCCTCTCAGAGGGATACCAATATATATTGTCGTATCATGATTTTGCTTTTTCTTATGCTCTTTACTCTCTACATTTAAATTTCATAGTTTGCTCCATACTTTATACCTGTGATACTGCTTAGAATATTTTTAATTGGTGATTATATTTCCACTACATACATACACTATATTCACCCCCCCTCCAGAGGTGCTCAATATTCATACAATTGGTATCAGAGCAGGTTATATTAAAAAATAACACTCTAGAGAGTACATATATATATATATATATGGCAGCTGTGAAATCTATATTCACAGGTGAAGGACAATCCACAAATAGACCCCCACTATTTGATGGAACAAACTATACCAATTAGAAAACACGAATGAGTTTCTTTCTTAAATTTCTTGATTTTGATCTTTAGTCTATAGTCATAGACTGCTACAAAAAGCTACCAAGAATAGTGATTGACGGTAATCTTGTAGACAAGCCACATGATAGATATACGGAGTCAGAGAAGACATAAGCCAGTCTTGATGCAAGAGCGATCAATGCACTTTTCTGTGTTATTGATAAGACTGAGTTCACTAGAGTATCTACATGTGTCACTTCGAATGAGATCTAAAAACTTCTTGAGGTAACTCATGAAGGAACTTCATAAGTGAAGGAATCCAAGATCAGCAGACTAACACAAAGTATGAGACTTTCAAGATGAAGCCAAATGAGTCAGTTACACAAATGTTCACATATTTTCTAGATATAACTTATTATCTATTTTCTCTTGATAAAGATTACATTAACCATGAAAAGATTACAAAGGTGCTCAGGGGACTGACCAAGAATTAGAACCTGAAGGCAATAACAATCATTAAAGGAAACGATCTCACCACAATGTCACTAGAGACGCTGATGGGTAAACTCATCATGAGCTTGAACTACAAGACTTTGAAGAGGCAACCCCAAAAGAAAAATATATCGCCTTCAAAGTACAAGCTAAGAGATTCTCCAGTGAAGACACTGACGATAAGGAGTCAGATGGTGATGAACAAGCCCAACTGGTCAAAATTTTTAGGAATTTCTTGAGGTTTGAGAAATCAAACTGAAAGAAAAAAGACGCCCAAGAAAGTAATAAAGAAGAAACTATATGCTATGAATGCAAAAAGACCGAGCATATAAAGAAGGATTGCCCAATAGCTAAGAAGAGCAGTCGATATGATCGATCAAGTAGGTCACCAACTGGTCATAAGAATGCAAATACAAGCATCTGGCATGAAAGCGAGGCCAGTGAATCAGAAGAGGAAGAAAGACACAATAGTTCTGCAAATGTCTGCTTAATGGCATTTGATCAGGTATCACACAATTCTCTATTACTTTTGATGAACTCTCTGATGCTTTTAGCGACTTACTTTATGAACACAAAAGTGTGTTAGACAAGTATAAGCAATCTCAAAAAGAGATAAAAGCATACACAGCCAAAGTGGCTAGATTGTCCAATTTATTACAAGAAATAAATGAGACATCTGCCATAGGCAACACGGAAGAATTGGCTAATATTAAGCTAAGTCTTCATGAAGCTTAATGCATAATTGATTAGAAAGAAAAGGACTATGCAAAAGTGCTTCTTCTATATGATTCTGAGAAGAGATTATGAATAGACACTGAACAAAGACTGAAAGACATGACTGAGAAATATATTGCTGCTTGTTAAATCTCTAAAAAGTTAGAGATAAAATTAGACAAACAGGCTACTCCTATTACACTGCCTAAGATCTGTCCTAATACACAGTATATACCAAATAGGACATGAGCAAAGAAAGCACGAAAGAAATATGTTTCACACAATCATGCTTTCACTTACAAGTATCTACGCAAGACACAAAAGACTCATGTCTGCACTAAGTCAAAGAATACTTACTCTAGAATTATCTTACACATACTGTGGTTAACATGGGCACATATCACAGTATTGTAGAATTAAAAAGTTAGTAGACATGAATAAATTCATATGGATAACAAAGCTAACCATGCTGGACTCTCAAAGAAATAGGTACCAAAGGTCACATCTACTCATCTTGTAGGTGGGCCAACCCTCCCATGCTATAAGCAAATAGATCCTCGATAGCGGATGTTCGCGACACATGATAGGTGATGCATATTTATTCGTGATGCTATCAATAAAAAGTGAAGGATATGTCTCCTTCAAAAATAATTTGAAAGGTAATATTATAGGTAACGGTACTATTGGTATGTCCCCCTATCCAGAAATAAAAGATGTTTGCCTTATAACAGAATTAAAATATAACATGTTAAGCATTAGTCATCTTTCTGACAATGGTTATGGTATTAATTTTGTTAAAGACAAATATTCTATATATGATATATCCACTGGTAATCCAGTCTATGAAGGAATCAGGGAGGACAATATTTATGTTTTCTTTTTAGTAAGTACTAACAGTGCAGGTAAGTGCCTAGTAGTTAACCAAGCTGGAAGTTGGCTATGGGATATGAGACTAGGACAAGCAAATATATATACCATTTCAAGACTATCAACGAAGAAATTGGTAAAAGGATTACCAGAAATATCATTCAAGAGAGACATGGTATGTGCTGACTGTGAGGAAAACAAAACAACTAGATCCTCTTTTAAATCCATCAATGTTGTGAGTACTTCTAGACCTTTGCAGTTGATTCATATGGATTTCTTTGGACCTAGTAGAGTCGCCAGCCTTGACGGTAAGCTCTACACTTTTGTAATTGTTGATAATTTCTCTCGATATACATGAGTTTTCTTTTTTTTATCAAACAAAAGTGATGCACTTTTTGAATTTGAGATTTTTTGCAAAATGGTTCAAAACAAAAAAGGTTTTATGATTACTCGTATCCGAAGTGATCAAGGAGACGAATTTATAAAATATGATTTCAAAACGTTTTATGATGCAAATGGTTTTTTTCATGAGTTTTCTTATCCTAGAACTCTCTAACAGAATAGTATTATGGAGTAGAAGAATAAAACTCTAAGCGATATGGCTAGAGTCATGCTAAACCAGCATAATCTTCTAAATACTTTTGGGCTGAAGTTGTAAGTACAGCTTGTCATGTGTTGGATAGGGTGCTAATTTGTCCTATATCGATGAAGACACCTTATGAATTATGGTTTAATCACATTCCAAACATTTCTTATTCCAATGTTTTTTGATGTCGCTATTTTATCCTAAACACCAAGGATAACTTGGATAAGTTTGACTCTAAGACAGATGAAGGAATATTTCTTGGTTATGCTGCCAAGAGTAAGGGATATGGAGTCTTTAATAAGAAATCTATGATTGTTAAAGAATCTATTAACATTTCATTTGATAAGCTCAATAGTCATATAGCAAGTGACAACGATGATGAAGACGCAAGGAACACACCCAAAGCAACTGAAGATGCTGCTGCTGATAAAGACTATCTGGAGATTCTACCAAAGAAGATGAAATTTATGCCAGACCATCCAGAAACTCTTGTCCTAGGTGATGTATCAAAGGGAGAAGGTACACATTCTTCAACTAGAGATATAGCTGCTAATGTTGCATTTATTTATCAAGTAGAACCTAAATCAGTAGCAGATGCTTTTTTAGATAAATTTTGGATTTATGCCATGCAAGAGAAACTAAACTAGTTTGAGAAAAACCAAGTTTGGAAACTTGTTCCTAAACCTATTGGTCAATCTGTAATTTGTACCAAATGGGTGTTCCAAAGTAAACTTAGTGAGGATGGACAAGTTCTACGCAACAAAGCTCGTCTAGTAGCTTAAGGTTATAATCAAGAAGAAAAAATTGATTATAACTAGACTTATGCTCCTGTTGCTAGACTAGAGTTCATTCGCATGCTTCGTGCATTTACATGTTTTCACGATTTTAAACTTTTGTAAATGGACGTGAAAAGTGCATTTTTTTAATTATTGTATAGATGAAGAAGTTTTTGTAAAACAACCCCTGTATTTGAAGATTTCAAATTTCTCGATCACGTTTTCAAGTTACGTAAGACACTCTATGGACTCAAACAAGCCCTTCGAGCTTGGTTTGATCGCCTAAGTTCCTTCCTACATGGAAATAGTTTTTCAAAATGAAGAGTTGACACAACTATGATTATCAAGTCTTCAAATGATGATATTTTGTTAGTACAAATTTATGTAGATGATATCTATTTGGTTCTACTAATGAACAATTATGTCAAAATTTTGCTAAGCGTATGCAGAGTGAGTTTGAAATGAGTATAATGGAAGAGCTAAACTACTTTTTCGGACTATAAGTCAAACAAAGCACTCATGGAACCTTCATTAATTAAGCCAAGTACACGAAGGACTTGATGAAGAAGTTTGACTTCGACAACGCAAAGTCTATCGGGACTCCTATGGCTACATCAATTAAACTTGATCCTGATGAAAGTGGCAAACCAGTCAACCAGCATAAGTATCGAGGTATAATTGGTAGTTTATTATGCTTAACTGCTAGTCGACTTGATATTATGTTTAGCATTTGCATATGTGCAAGATATCAAGCTAACCCTAAGGAATCACACATATGCGCAGTTAAGCGTATCTTTCGATACCTCAAGGGTACTTCCACTATCGGCTTATGGTATCCCAAAACGATATTATTTGACCTGATTGGGTATTCTGATGTTGATTTTGCTGGATACAAAGTAGATCGTAAAAGTAGCAGCGGTACGTATCATTTTCTATGTAAAGTTCTAGTCTCTTGGTTTAGTAAGAAACAAAATTGTATTGCATTATCAACGACTGAAGCCGAGTATATTGCTGTAGATCGTTGTTGTACACAAATTTTGTGGATGAAACAAACCTTAGAAGACTACAATCTGTACTACACAAAGATTTCCATTTATTGTGAAAACACTAGCACAATAAATTTGACTAAGAACCATGTCTGCCACTCACTCACTAAACACATCGAAATAAGTCATCACTTCTTACGTGATCACCAACAACACGGGGATGTTTCTGTTGACCCAAACTAGATCGTAGTCAACCTGATCTTGATAATTAACAAGACGATATTTGTTATAATCCAACTTGATACATCAAGCTCCAAAATAGAACGTCATCATATATCAATTCAAGACAGACATTATTGACGATTGCTTTGATAGTGCTGCTGTTACTTGTTATCTGAGTCTATAATTTTACTTTTTATTGAGTCTAGGTTATTGTAAGTTGAGTCGCACTGAGTATCTCAACCCTAGACTTAATACCCAAGCTCCACCAAACAAACTCCAAAATCTACCAAGCCCAAAAAGCCCACTTGAACTTTCTGTCCTCTAGGAGACAGAGTTCGGGCCAAACTCTACCCCATACAGAGTTCAGGCTGAACTCTGCCCCCTTAATTTTAGGACCTAATTTTTAGAGTTTGCTGGTTGCTAGTTGTCCAACGGATAAATATTTAAATATTTGGGACATAGTTCTGGCTGAACTCTGTCTATCTGGACTAGTATATATAGGCCTTAATTTCTCCCTTTTTCAATCATCCAATCTTCTCATCTTTTCTTCTTCTATAGCCTATACATTCAAGAGCTTATTCTTCTCATCTAACTAGCTACAAAACTTTCTAAGCCCCCAAGGTGCTCAGTGCGAGTCAACTAGAAGTTTGTGTGAAAGAGTTTCATAATAAGTCACTTGGACAATTCCAAGTCTCGCAATCCGTGAATCTGTAAGAAGTTGGCATGCTCTTTTGAGTAAAGGCACGTGGTTGTACACTATTTCACAAATAGTAGATTTCAATCTTGAGCTAGAGTTCTCAGGCCTGGACTAATCCTCCACGAGGGAAACCATGTTAAAAATTGATGTGTCTGTATATGCTTCTCTGATCTCTATTTATATTCTGCACTTATACTCTAATTATTATTTCTGTTGGGTGAACTTGAATATAGTTATTTTTATTGGGTATTATCGACACAAACTTTATTCACCCCCTCTAGAGTTGCCTATACATACTTTAATTGGTATCAGAGCTATGTTCTCTTATATTGGATTAACATCCTATGAGCTGATCCATGGCAACTACACAACCTACCTCTTCCAACTATGGTGAGGGACAGTCCACAAATAGGCTACCCCTATTTGACGGAACTAACTACACCTATTGAAAAATTAGGATGAGTTTTTATCTCAAGTCTCTAGACTTTGATCTGTGGACCATCGTCATGGATGGTTACAAGAAACCTGCTAGAATAGCTGTCGAGGGGACTCTTGTTGAAAAACCCCATGACAAATACTCTGATCAGGAAAAGAAACAGGGAAGTCTAGATGTTAAGGCTATTAATGCTCTCTTTTGTGCAATAGACAGGATTGGATTCAACAGGGTCTCTACATGCTCCACCTCACACGAAGTATGGAGGCTTCTAGAGGTGACTCATGAAGGAACCACACAAGTTAAAGAATCAAAGATCAGCTGTCTGACACAAGAATACGAGGCATTCAAAATGAAGCCAAATGAGACGATTACTCAGATGTTCACCAGATTATTCGACATTGTCAACCCTCTATCTTCTCAACCCTCTATCTTTTCTTGGCAAAGTATATTCCAACCATGAGAAAATACGCAAAGAGCTAAGAGGATTGTCGAAGATATGGAACCCCAAGGTTACGGCGATTATCGAAGAAAATGATCTTACGGCTATGTCACTAGAAACTCTGATGGGCAAGCTGATGACGCATGAGCTCGACCTCAAAGATTTTGAAAAAAATTGCTCCAAAAGAAAAAAAAATTACCTTAATAACTCAT
Organism: Iris pallida; assembly: GCA_029216955.1. NCBI lineage: Eukaryota > Viridiplantae > Streptophyta > Magnoliopsida > Asparagales > Iridaceae > Iris > Iris pallida. The sequence continues at coordinate 80,071,655 of JANAVB010003400.1, forward strand.
CGTCGAAGAACCATTTCAGAGGAAACAAATGACGATGATTCCGAAGGTGACGATCAAGCACTCATGGTTCAAAATTTTAAGAAGTTCCTGCGCTTCAACCGAAGGAAGAAGGAACAAAAAGACGATGAGGAAGAACACACCTGCTTCGGATGCAAGAAGACGGGACACGTCAAAAAAGATTATCCTGTAGCAAAGAAAGAAAGCAGATACGAAAAGCTGTACAAGAAGCCAACCTCAAGGAAGTATGCCAACACTAGCATCTGGTACGAAAGAGAAGCCAGTGATTCAGACGAAGAAGAAGACTCTCCACAAGACATGGCAAACGTCTGCCTATTGGCAACTTCAGATAAGGTAAATGATTCTCTTGATGACTTTTCTTTTGATGAACTAGGTGATACCTTTAGTGATCTACTTGAAGACTACAAAAAGGTTATTAACAAATATAAACATGCTAAGGATAAAATTACGACTCATGAAGCCGAGATCCATAGACTTTCATGCTTATTAGAAAATGTTAGAAATACTACACCCACGAAAAATACTGAGGAGGTATCTAAGCTTAAGTTAAGCTTACACGATGCCGAATCTCTTATTGAAAAGCAAACACATGATATCACTGCTTTAAATAAAGAATTTGCTAAAGAGAAAAATAAGTACAAGATTGCTACTGGTAGAATAAATGATCTTAGTGCTAAATGTGATGAGTTGCATGTTGTCTCTAAGAAATTAGAGATTAGACTGTGTAAATAGGTTATTCAACCTCAAACTCAGTCTCATAATCACAACACTTATACTAAACACCAAACGGCTCAACACAAGAGAGAACATCATTACAAGAACACTCATCCACAAACCATACAAAAACATGCCTTTATGTACACCTACTCCCATGCAGCACGTAAAACACACATACGTAGTTATAATCATCCTGTTGCTACACGAAATTATTATTATCACCCTACACCCACATATAGACATCACTATCATCCTGCATCCAATACCAATATGCATTCTACATGTACTTACTGTGGTTTACATGGACACATGTCACCACAGTATAGAATTAGAAAACTAGTGGATATTAATCTATATACATAGGTACCGAAGACTAACTTTTCAAGACCCACAAGAATCATGGGTACCAAAGGTCACATCTACTCATGGTGTAGGTGGACCTTCCTTCTCAAACTAGAAGCAAATAGATTCTCGATAGTGGATGCTCGCGACATATGACTGGAGATGCTAATCTATTCGCAACACAATCAATAAAAAGGGAAGGATATGTATCCTTCGGCAACAATTTGAAAGGATATATCATAGGTAACAGTACAATTGGTTATCCTCCTTCTTCCGTTATTAAGGATATCTGTTTAGTAAACGAGTTAAAGCATGACCTGCTCAGCATTAGTCAGCTTGCTGATCATGGATATGATATTAACTTCGGTAAAACTAAATGCTTTATCTATGATAGATCATCTGGAGATATCAATTTCGAAGGGATAAGGGAAGATAACATATATATTTTTTATCTATCTAGAGATACTAACAGTACAGGTAGATGCCTTTACCTTCACAAAAATAAAAGGCTATTATGGCATCAGCGTCTTGGTCATGCTAACATGGACACCATATCGAGACTATCTACCAAGAAGCTAGTAAGAGGATTGCCTAAAATTATATTCAAAAAGGATACGGTATGTGTCAAATGTAAAAAGAATAAGGCTACCAAATCTTCTTTTAAATCCATCAACACTGTAAGTACCACTCGACCTTTATATTTACTCCATATGGATTTATTTGGTCCTAGTAGAGTAGCCAGTCTTGGTGAAAAATTCTATGCTTTCGTTATTGTTGATGCTTTTTCAAGATTTACTTAGGTTTTCTTCTTTGCAAATAAAATGATACCATTTTAGTTTTCAAAGTTTTTGCTAAAAAGGTCTAAAATGAAAAAGGCTACATAATTACTCGTATTCGAAGTGATCATGGTGGCGAATTCGAAAATTCTTATTTTGAAAGGTTTTGTGATTTAAATGGCTTTAATCATGAGTTTTCTTGTCCTAGAACACCTCAACAAAATGGTGTTATAGAATGGAAGAATAGGACTCTTGGCGATATGGCTAGAGTTATGCTGAATCAATTTTCTCTTCCGAAATATTTTTGGGCAGAAGCATCAACACAGTGTGCCATATTTTGAATAGAGTTTTGATTCGACCTATTTCGAAGAAAATCCCCTATGAGCTTTGGTTTGGAAGAACTCCAAATATTTCTTACTTTCGAGTGTTTGGTTGTCGCTGCTTTATCCTGAATACCAAAGACAACTTAGGCAAGTTTGATGCCAAAGCTGACGAAAGTATTCTTCTTGGTTATGCTGCCAAGAGTAAGGGATATAGAGTGTTCAACAAACGCTCCATGATTGTTGAAGAGTCTACTAACGTAACTTTTGATGAGGACAATAGTATGGCTATCATTCCCGATGATGATGAACCATCAACTTCCACTCATGTGGATACACCACCCGAAACCAGTTCTCTGGAGAGTTTACCGAAGAAGTTCCAATTCAAACATTCACATCCAGAAAACTTGGTAATAGATGAGGTATCGAAAGGGATAACTACTCGATCTTCTTTAAGAGACTCTATTGCTAGCACTACTTTTATTTCTCAAATTGAACCTAAAAATGTTTTAGAAGCTTTTAACGATGAATTTTGGATATCTGTAATGCAAGAAGAACTCAACCAATTTGAACAAAATCAGGTTTGGGAACTTGTTCCTAGACCTGCTGATCATTCAATTATAGGTTTTTTGCAACAAAGTTAATGAGGACGATTCGATCACTCGCAACAAGGCTCGTCTCGTAGCTCAAGATACAACCAAGAGAAGGGTATCGACTACGATGAGACGTATGCTCCGATTGCACGACTTGAATCTATTCGGATGCTTTGCGCCTTTGCAAATTTCTAAAACTTTAAACTTTTTCAAATCGATGTGAAAAGTGCTTTTCTAAATGGTTTTATTAAAGAAGAGGTTTTTGTCAAGCAATCCCGTGGTTTTAAAAATCATAAATTTTCCGACCATGTTTTTAAACTTAAGAAAGCTCTTTATGGCCTCAAACAAGCTCCTCGAGCTTGGTATGAACGCCTTAGTACTTTCTTACTTGATAAAGGTTTTTCAAAAGGGAAAATTGACACTATACTTTTCATAAAATCCCTTAATGACACTGTTTTTCTAGTACAAATCTATATAGATGATATCATATTTGGGTCTACTAATGAGGGTTTATGTAAAGATTTTGCCAAGTGTATGCAGAACGAGTTTGAGATGAGCATGATGGAGGAGCTCAACTACTTCCTTGGAGTACAAATCAAACAATACTTGTGAGGCATCTTCATCAGTCAGTCAAAGTATACAAAGGACAGGCTAAAAAAGTTCAAACTTGACACATCAAACCTATCAGCACTACTATGGCTACTACAACAAAGCTGGAACCTGATGAAAGCGGCAAACCGGTCGATCAACGTAAGTATCGAGGTATGATTGGTAGTCTATTGTATTTAACTACTAGTCGTCCCGATATTATGTTTAGCATTTGCTTATGTGCTAGATATCAAGCTAATCCTAAAGAATCACATATGAACATTGTTAAGCGTAACTTTAGATATCTTAAAGGAACGATTACGGTAGGCTTGTGGTATCCCAAAACCACTTCTTTTGAATTAATCGAATATTACGATGCTGATTTTACGGGATGCAAAGTCGACCGTAAGAGTACCAACGGCATGTGTCATTTGTTAGGAAAGGCTTTAGTCTCATGGTTTAGCAAGAAGCAGAATTCTGTCGTACTATCCACAACAGAAGCTGAATACATCGTAGTTGATCATTGTTGTACACAAATTCTGTGGATGAAGCAAACTCTTGAAGACTATAACTTACTATTCAAGCATATACCTATTTTCTGTGATAATACTAGTACAACAAATTTGACCAAGAACCCAGTATGTCACTCACGCACAAAGCATATAGGGATTAGACATCATTTCTTGTATGATCATCAACAGCATGGCACTATTAACTTAGAATTTATTGACACTGAACATCAGCTAGCAAATTTCTTTACAAAATCACTAGCCGAAGAGCGCTTCAATTTTCTGTGTCGAAAGTTAGGAATTTTGGATGAAACTGTCATAAAATAAGTTGTACATGCGTAAATAACGGTTACAACGTATATCATTCATGGTAACATTGCTTTGGGTACAAGCCAAAAGGGCTCTTCCGACAATAAGGCGTAAAAGCCTAAGCGACACGGTGCACTAGTCTTCGGACTACCGCTAGCTAGGATCCGGCCCCTACAGCTAACCTAAGGCAGTTTTACTGTGATGATCATCGTTTTAAACAATATTTATTATATGGCTACCCTATTTTATGGCTTGTAACATTCAATATTTCAAATTCAAGGTTTTTTATCAACTAAAATGTCTTTTTAAACCTTTTTCTGTTCTGGAGCCAGAGCCACAGAACTCAGGCCGAACTCTTCCCTACACAGAGTTCGGGCCGAACTCTGTGTGCCTGCTACCAGAACCCCAGCTGCTCCTGGCCATCCAATTTTTGACCTGACGGCCACGATTTAACCCGACTTGCTGGCCCTAATGCTCATATACCCGAACTCTCTCTCTCACACATCACTTTTCTATTCTTCTACCTCCCTCGAAACCCTTTCTCCTCATACCCTAACCCTAGAAAGCTCAAATCTTAGGGCTATTATTCCCCAAACTCAAGATTTAAGGGTCTTTGGTGGATCTCTTCCATCTCCAACTACTTTTTTTAGGTATAACTCCTATTTTTCATCTCTTTCAAATTCATATTTTTACTATCAATGGCTCCAAAGTTATTTGGTAGAGGCAAAAGGTTGAGAAGTGAGGGAGCATCTTCATCTAATCCTCCTCCTCCTAGTCATCCTTTGTTCAATCCACCACCTCCACCAAATTCTAACACCTACAATGAGCAAATTTTTGTCTCATTGGATGCATCCAATGAGTGGTACACGGACTTTCGCTCATATAGTGTGTTTTTGGGCCATCCGATAAACTTCACAATTTTTTCGGCATATGACACACTTTTTCACGATTTATGCCTCAATGAACTTGTCACAACTTCATCACTTGTCTATCTCAATGCCATACAGATGTTTTACTATAATTTAACTCATGACGATACTAGGATTTATTCTCGTGCCGCCGGCATTGGTATATCTTTTGACGATTTCGAACTTGCCGATTACCATGACCTCCCGGAACCAAACACTTGGGAAAAACTTGTTAATGCCCGACAGTTCCAATTCCTCGGTGAAACCACTCTTAAGGGTTCCAAGGATGTATTGTGTTCTCCTAACACGCATCCTCGCAAGCTTCGAGCCAAATATCTCAACAACTATTTTTATGAACTCCATCGGATCATCTTTTCCTCGATCTTGCCCAAAGTGGGATCTACCGATGAAGTCACTTATCTTGAGATATCGGCTCTATACCTTTTGTCTTCTGTTCAACTTCCCTCGCACGATGATCCATTGGATGATTCGTGCGAGACCAAAACCAAAATCCTTAGTCTATTATGTACCTTCCAAAGATTTTTTGTGCCTTTAACATCCCTCTTGATGACTGTCAATTTCTACCGGCTCATGTCTCTCTGTCTAAGGCACGTAGGACTATTGCTTCTGTTGCATCCTCTGACTCTGATGCTCCTGATGCTCTTGAGCTCGAGCCACCTGCTACTCTTGATTCCATCCAGGCGATGTTGCGATCACTTCCGTTTGGAAGACGACCGCTTGACCCAGTTAGACTACCACACCACCCTTCCGATGAGTGCTATCAGCAACTCGCAGTACGACCTGCAGTACACCCTGGCCATCCATCCTACTATGTTGTTCCCTATCGTACGGGACCCTTCTCGCAAAGGTTACCATATTGATGACACATGGGTCAGACGGTATCTGGACCCGGACGTGGCCTTTGTTGACCATCGTCGCTCTGCCAGCGACCCCTCAGACTCTGTTGGTCTATCCCGTGCTCCATGATGGTCGTGATTTATTACCTGCTGATGCTGCTGATCTTACGCTATAGTTTTATTTTGCTTTATGTAGCAGTTTTTAGAAACTTTGAGTTGTAGTATTTCTATTTCCTTCATGTATTGTTTTTCCTTCAAAACTATGCACTTTGGTTCAGTATTGAGGTATAAAGCTGCTAGTACTTTCTCTCTTTATGGTTATGGTTTCTAGTTGTGTGATTGCATGTATTCACTTTGTCTATTTTTATGGAGGAGTCATTATTTCATTTTGCTAAATGACAAAAGGGGAGAATTGATATTTGCTTTGAAAATACTTGATATGTGCTTTGAGCTTCTATATATATTATGTTGTGCTTGCTTGGATTAGAACTTGTCTCAGGACATATCTATTTACGGGGGAGCCTACATGTTCATCTACAGGGGAGCTATCATCTTTATTCCATGTGTCCAGGTATGAATGATACGACATACAAATATCGTATTTTTGTCAATTATCAAAATAGGGGAGATTGTTGACCCAAACTAGATCGCAGTCAACCTAATCTTGATAATTAACAAGACGATATCTGTTATAATCCAACTTGACACATCAAGCTCCAAAATAGAATGTCATCACATATCAGTTCAAGACAGACATCATCGATGATTACTTCGATAGTGCTGTTGTTACTTGTTATCTGAGTCTATAATTTTACTTTTTATTGAGTCTAGGCTATTGTAAGTTAAGTCGTACTGATTATCTCAACCCTAGACTTAATACCCAAGCTCCACCAAACAAACTCCAAAACCTGCCAAGCCCAAAAAGCCCACTTGAACTTTCTATCCTCTAGGAGACAGAGTATGGGCCGAACTCTTCCCCCTTAATTTTAGGACCTAATTTTTAGGGTTTGCTGGTTGCTAGTTGTCCAACGGCTAAATATTTGAATATTTGGGACAGAGTTCTGGCCGAACTCTGCCTATCTGGACTAGTATATATAGGCCTTGATTTCTCTCTTTTTCAATCATCCAATCTTCTCTTCTCCTATAGCCTATACATTCAAGAGCTTATTTTTCTCATCTAACTAGCCACAAAACTTCCCAAGCCCCCAAGGTGCTCAGTGCGAGTCAACTAGAAGTTTTTGTGCAAGAGTTTCAAAAAAAGTCACTTGGATAATTCCAAGTCTCGCCATCCGCGAATATGTAAGAAGTTGACGTGCTCTTCTAAGTAAAGGCATTTGGTTGTACGCTATTTCACAAATAGTGGATTTCAATCCTGAGCTAGAGTTCTCAGGCCTGGACTAGTCCTCCACGAGGGAAACCAGGTTAAAAACTGTTGTGTCTGCATATGCTTCTCTGATCTCTATTTATATTCCGCACTTATACTTTGATTATTATTTCTGTTGGGTGAACTTGAATAGAGTTATTTTTAATTGGGTATCGACACAAACTCTATTCATCCCCCCTCTAGAGTTGCCTACATGTACTTCAATTTGTTTAGAATTTATTGACACAAATCATCAGTTAGCAGATATTTTCATAAAACCTTTGGCCGAAGACCGATTCAATTTATTCGTTGTGAGTTAGGTATTCTTGAATTTTCAGAAACATAATGCTTTGTGCTTAGAAAAATGCATAGACTATATCCAAATGATTTATTTAAGTTAGAATTATTTTCGATACAAGACGAAAGGGCATTTCTGTCATACAGGTGTAAATAGCCTGAATCGATACAGTATACTAGTCCTCAGACTACCGCTAGCTGGGATCCGGGCCCTACAGCTAACCCAAAGTAATAAAGATTTATTTAAACAAATGAATATTAGTTTTAATACAAGTTTCTATTCATAAATTAAAAACTATTTTCAAAATACAAGTGTACCGAACTCAGACCGAGTTAGGGCCGAGTTCGGTTACCCCCCTAACAGAACCGACTTATCAGCTGCTACCCTACTTTCTATTTAAACATCCCTTCCATCTTCTTCTTTCTAATGTATACAGCCACCAAAAAACCGAAAAATCCTAACCCCAAACCCTATTTTTCTCCCTACTCTTTTAGAGTTAGGCCCTAAAATTCGAATCTAAGGATTTTGGGCGTTCTCTTCCACTCTACTTCGTTATTTTTGGGTAATCTCTACTCTTTCCTTGTCAATTTTTTCTATAGCTCCTAGATTTTTAAAGAAAAATAAAAAAGAAGATGGTGCTTCTATATTAAGCCCATCATACATGCCTCTCAAAAGTCTATTTAGCCTACCTCCACCATCCGATGAGGATGATTTCGATGTTACGTTGTTCGTAGACTTAGAAACCTCAATCGCTTGGTTTCATAATTTTTATAAACGTCATATATGTCCGGGCAACTCTATTAACTTTAATATTTTTTCGAAATATTGCTTGACTTTCCAAAACATTAACCTACGCAAATTTATAGAAATTTCCAATCCGACATACGGTAACGCCGTTAGGATGTTTTATTGTAACCTACAATATTCGCATGCACGACGTATTCCTCAGTCTGTCGTACTTAAATAGAATTGATGATGATAACTTAAGCGAATGGCTCCAGGTTCCCAAAACTGGAGATGCTCTAGTCGACATAACCAAAGTCCAATTTGATACCGATCTAGACTAAGAGTCTTTCAAGGACGTGATGTGTGCTCCGATCCCTGGACCCCAGGGATGGCTCATGTTACGTTACTTGAACCAAAATTTCTATAAACTCCATCGCATTATCATTGTATCTATCTTGCCCAAAACGGGATCTACTAATGAGATCATGTATTTGGAGCTATCCTCCATGTACCATATTCATTTTGGAATTCTCTTCAATCCCAAAATTATGATGTTATCAATGTACAACTGTAGGAAGGCAGGACGTAACCTTATCTAATCTATGGTTCTTCCTATCATCTTTCATATATACAACATGCCTTCGAATTCCTGTCCTATTGATGGTACGCCATCTGAGCTTCATAGGTCCCATAGGTATCTTGTTCCTATTCCTTGTAGTTGGTGCCGGAGACATTCCACCTACTCATGCTCCTTAGCCTGCACCATCCCCTCCTGCTGAGGCCCCTCCTACCCATACCATCGGTCAGCTCTATGCATGATTTGAGGCTCGTTGCATTCTTGAGAATGAGCGCTATCAAGCAGAGCACATTCGTTAGTGAGACACCTACTTTCTATATACCAGTTCCAGACTCTGCGGAACGGCATTGCAGATATTCAATGGGCCTTGTCTCATCATTCCTTAGGTCCCACTCCGATTCTATGTCATCCGAACTTTGATGGACCCAGATTCGAGGATCGTCAGGGTCAACGCTACTTCGACCCTACTGCAGCATACATTGATCCCAGTCGTTCTGCTGACACTGGTGATGATGCGAGTTGATGAACGTATAGGCTTTTTGGTTCTGTATCTGATGATGATCATCATCATATAGCACATTTTAGTAGATTTTATTTTTATGCACTAGTTATGGTAAAGTCTCTTTCAGACTCCCATATTTCATGAGTTTATGTACTTGCATGTTTATGCTACAAAGTTTTAGTAATTTCTACCATATTCTACTTATGCCATTAGATATATTGTTGGCCATATTGATTCCTTTATTCTTTTTGGTACAATCTTGTCTTCTTTTTTATGTTATTTGTCCTTACTATTTGCGGGAGAGCTTTTATTTTGAACAAATGACAAAGGTAAGAAGAGTATATATACCAAATGTCAAATAAATGTGCCAAGTAACAAACAAAAGGTATAAAAAAATTTAAGTTATTTTTGATATTATTTGGTATAAACTCAAATTTTGTTAATTATCAAAATAGGGGAGATTATTGGCCCATTGGTCATAGTCACACCTGATTTTGATAATTAACATAAAGTTTAGTCAATATGCAAATAATACACTATAGGTACAAAGCACAAAATGTCTACTTCCAACAAGCTACTACTCATCGTCTTCGTTTTTCAAAAACTACAGATACAGATCAAGAATTGTTTTATAGTTTCTTCGTATTTTTCTTTTTATTGAGTCTAGGAAAATATGACGTTGATCGGATTGGCAATTAGCTTTCTACTGAATTCTACTGTCCAAAATAAGCCTACCTATATACCCCACATTCTATACTAAACCTATACCCAATCCTATATCAAATACCCATACAAAAGCCTATACAAAAATTGAGCAGATATTCATATGAGAACTCTACCAAAGTTCGGCCATGGCAGTTCTAGAACGTTTTGGTCTTCCTGAATATCTGTAACCACTTTTTAAATTACAAAATTTATGGACCCGAACTCTCCTGAGTTCTGCCCCAAAAATGCTATATAAATAGAGAACTTTCCATTCCAAATTATTCATTCATTCCTCTCTTCTCTCTATTTAAAATCATTCCAGAACTATTCACTTTCATATCTAGCCTTTAACGACTCCTAGCCAAGCCAAGTGTCATTCCGTTTCAATCTAGAGTTTGGTTGTTCGAATTATAAAGAAAGCTTTTTGAAAACGTTCCAGTTTTTAAAGTTTGCCTTAGTTGAAGTTGCAAGTCCTTCGGACGAAAACTCGCGTTGTAAGGAGCTGCAAGTGTTCGGTTAAAGCTAGTGCCATAGTGGATTAACATCAAGCAAGGGTGCTCGAGACTGGACTAGTCCTCTCAGAGGAATACCAGTATACATCGATGTGTCATGAGTTTTGATTTTTTGATGCTCTTTGCTCTCTGCATTTAAATTTCATAGTTTGCCCGATACTTACCTGTGATACTGCTTAGAATATTTTTAATTGGTGATATCTTTTTGCCGCACACACGCACTCTATTCACCTCCCTCTAGAGGTGCTCAATGTTCCTACAAACCCCAATTGTTAGAGCCTATCTAAGGTTGCCAAAATCAAATAGATATATATATATATATATTTAATTAAGTTTTAGTGATTAAATTGCAGCCATGTGCATTAAATCCCCTATCTTTGACTTGGTCAAATAACCTACCCAATAAGGAAACCCATAACTATATTAATCCTCTGGAGGGCTAAATCATAACTAAATTAATCCAAACCAAAGCCCAAATCCCCATAATAAAATCAAAACCCTATATATTAAACCTCTCCACATAACCTCCACCCCTACCTTATCTCTCCAAATGGAGTGCCCCTCCAATTTCTTTTCTATTTTCGCACTTTCCTTTCCACCCGACAGAAACTCATCACGCCGACCTCTTTCAACCCTTCTACCACCTTCATCTCGACCTTAGGACACCTCCCTAACACCTCAACACTTTTTTGAGGAGGTTCATCCCCTAATTTGGTCAATACGAAGCACGAAAGGCACCCGAAGTCTACCGAACTTGTGCTAAATTTGTCACAGTAGGTATGCTATTTTGCATCTAGGGTTTTGTGTATGTCCCGATCTCATCTTTTCATGAAACCAAATCAAGTAAAAAGATCTATGTGTCTACTTTCTTTTTCAATTGGCCATCATGCTAATAATGTTTATAAATTCCTCTACTAATGAGATGATACAATCATGTTTATAAATTCCTCTAATAATGTATATTTTGCATCTAGAGTTGATACAATCATGTTTATAAATTCCTCTAATAATTTCTATGTTAGTAGTGCAAATATACGTAGATGATATCATATTTGGATCTACTAATGAGATGTTATGTAACGTATTTGCTAAGTGATGCAGAGTGAATTTGAAATGGGCATGATGGAGAAACTTGCATTCTTCCTAGGATTGCATATCAAGCAAAATTCACAAGGAACATTCATCAATCAAGCTAAATACACGAAGGATTTGCTCAAGAAGTTTGACATGAATAATGCTAAAACTATCGGAACTCCAATAGCAATATCAATAAAGCTTGACCTTGATGAAAGTGGTAAACCTACAGATGTACTTAAGTATCGAGGTATGATTGGTAGGCTATTGTACCTAATTGCTAGTCACCCAGATATAATATTTTTTGTATGTCTTTGTGCAAGATATCTGGCTAATCCTAAAGAATCACATCTGTGTGTGGTTAAGCGTATCCCACGATACCTTAAAGGAACTTTAACAATGGGCTTATGGTATCCAAAAACTACGTCCTTTGAAATTATTGGTTAATCGGATGCTTTTTTTCCCAGATGCAAAGGCGATCGGAAAAGCACCAGCGACACTTGTCATTTGCTAGGAAAGTCTCTAGTCTTCTGGTTTAGCAAGAAGCAAAATTATATCGCTTTATCAATAATTGAGGCTGAGTATATTGCCGCAGGACGTTGTGCACAAAGTTTATGGATGAAGCAAACCCTAGAAGACTTCGATCTGCACTATAAGAACATTTCTATTTACTGTGATAACACTAGCACCATTAATCTCACTAAAACTCCTATGTGCCATTCACGCACTAAACATATAGAGATTGTAAGCCCCCTAAATTTTAGGGCTTCTTTTAATTTTTTTAATGAATTATTTTTAATAAATAATTTTATTTTAATTAGTTTTGATCATTAAATGTACATTTTCGTGACTTTGATTTTTGGAGTACCAGAGATGTCAATCTCTCAAATTTTCTTCATAAGCTTTGTAGTAGATAAGATTATCTTCATTTTATATATCATGTCTCACTCAAACTTGTTCTCTTGCATTCAATTTACATCACACAACTTTCTGGTCAATTTAGGCCATTTGACCATCTACCGAAAAACTTGACCAAACTTCCAATTTAATTTTGGGGCTCGATATCGATCCAATCTAATCGACCCAATATATGGTTTTGACCTATTTTGAGCCTACTACACACATGCTACTTGTGTGTCATCCAATTGAGCTCCCGCATGCTATTATTGGAGCTCATGCTATTATTTCATCAATGATCATAGTTGATCTAATTTGTAGTCATGATCGCAACAAGCCTAAACCTAACCCAATCAAACCCAGACACCCAACCCAAATTCACGTGGCTAATCTCATGACATTGTAAACCCCCTGATTTTATTTTATTTATAAATCCTTCATATTAATCGTAATTAAGAATTACTGGGAATTTTAGAAACATATAGCATATGATTCTTCTTATATATATTTATCTTCATATTTAGTTATATCTAAAGTAAATTATTTAGAATCCCTATTAAATATTTTGGTATCCTCTTAGTCATATTGTCGTAATTTTTTTATATCAATCTAGATTATTATCGGATTAATACCTAGTTAATACTGCTAACAAAATTATTTAACTTCCCTTCTTGGATAACAAATACCCTTAAAAAATTTTATAATAATTTTGTTTCTTTTTCCATTTTGTATTACACCAGCCTTCCAAGTCTAAGCCCAGCCTATTTAATTCTCAACGAATATCTAATAATCCAGCCCAATAGAAAACAAAACCCTATCTAAATAACCCAAAATAATTTCCATCTTATAGGGCCAGCCCAATACCCAGGCCCAAGTCTATGGACATGAAGAGCAATAGTACATCCCCAGATATTTCCCTTGATAATACGGGTTGATATTCTATATCCACAACCCAATAACCCATTTCTAATTTCATTCAAAAAAAATTCTCTTTCTTCTTCTTTGCTACTGTTGTCATCTCGTACTACTGTAGCAGTAGGCGCAGGCACGCCTAGTCCTCCCATCTGCCAACCTGTATAGCACAGTACACCAACCCATCTTCTTCTCCTTTCATTTCTTTCTACGTAAACACCATATCCTCATCTTCCCTCGCATAGCTACTACAACTCCTGCTCCTCCCTACGATGCACTTTTGCCAAGACCAGTCTCCCCTTTGATACCCCGCCACCAATGCACTCTGACCACCTCTCCTCCGCGTACGACCGAAGTCTCCTCGACAGCACCTAGAGCCGTCATGCGCCACCAAGACCGAGCCCCTACCTCTGCAACTTTGTTGCCATCGCGCGGAGCTCTCGCCCATGTCAGGACACTTTACTTAAGCGCCATGAGTTCCCGATGACGGTGCAGCCCTGCGTGCCACCCAGCAGGGTAGCCCACACCAGCCACCGCCCCTAGGTCCGACAGCAGCAGTTAGCTACTATTGCTGTTGCGAGTGTCCTCCCCGAGCGTCGCCCCGTACGGACCCTCCTCGGCGGTCGGAGAAGACCCCTGGCTGCATGCCCATGTCCGCCTGTACCCTCGTATGGCCAACCTGCTTGGCTGCAGTCCCCTGGGCAACAGGAAGTCGACTTCGAGTTCAGAATCAAAGTCTCGTCGAAGCGCACGTAGATCAAAGCCAGGATGCACGTCTTAGGGCAGCAATATTACATGCATTTTTTCAATGATCTGATAGTTAGATCGTCGAACTCTTTCTTCCATCGTAATCTCGGTATATAGCTCAACATTCACCTAAATTTTCAGCCGTTAATTCGTTCATTTGATAGATCAAAATTGGCCACCAAGTTGTTCGATTAAATTATACTTATTCTTGACAGTTTCATAGAGCCAACTTCATGGATTTGTTTCTCTTCTATCGTATCTCCATTTGATGGGCCACCAGTTCTGGTACACAGCTAGTATAACCCTCTTCTTGTGATTAAAATTTCATTCTATTGTGAGGTCGTTTGATTGGTTGAGTTCGTCGCCAAACCTAGTCGTCCGAATTCGTAATTTTTAACTTGTAAACTTCTAATTTTTGGACCCGAGACTCCGAATTCCAAATTGGAAACCAGTAATGGACTTATGGCATCGTTCTGCCCATAATTCATATATAATTTGCTGAGTTTGGAGCAACGTGGCCCCGGCACGCATTTCGGTATAAATTGGGTCCCACAATCCGGGTCAATGGAACATTTGAGATTTTTTATCGTAATCCAATTTTGGATATACCGTTGGATTTGTATCATCATTTTGGACTCGTAGACATACAGTTTGCTAGATTTAGAGGACTTTTATTTTGGCACATTTTTCGGTACAAAGTAGGTCCAACGATGGACATCATTTGAACCCAAAATTACCATTTTGCTTCTGTATCCAGAATTGAACTTATGGGCAGGCTATCCTAGCTAATTTGACCATTATGGACACGTTGGTGATGTTTGTTTCATCATCTGATGACGTTTGTAGATTTTCCTTTATGTATTACCATTAATTATAACTCAATCATATTTATGTTCGTATTTAGGATCCGTGCGTTGAAACAAAGGTCAATCAATTTCGGTGATCTCACAACACTGAAATCAACAAAGTGACCATGTGGATCGTCAAGATAAGATTTTTAACATTACGATTGATCATTTTGTCTCGATTTACGTGTCGTACATTTTGCTACACGAATAACGAGGTATGAACTTAATATTTTAAACCTATAACTTGCAATTCATATTATTAACAAATAATGATTACAGAGCCTAGTGTGACATAGTTCTAAGATGATATAATTAACAAGTGTCTTATATAACATTAGGTAATATGCAACTAGAACGATCCAAGCTCTCTAGGTAGGAGTTATTAGTCATACGTAGATATTTTTGTGTGAATATATTTGTTTATGATTTGGGTTGATAGATATTTGCATGGAGTTTGTTTCAAGGGCTCATGGATAGTTGGGTTGGACTTTGGTACTGCAGTCTCAGCACATATTGGACAAACTCCAGGCAAGTATACCTTGTCTTTTGATTTACAGTATTTATATGCTTGTATTTCCTATCAGTCGTTTACTTTAGATATGCTGCTACATGATTCACCTACTCTTATTTGTATACTTACATGATTATACCTGCTGACACCTAGACATAATACACGGATTCACATCGCATTGCATATAGGAGACTCGGTTATGAACTTGGAATTTTGTTCGATGATGGATTTTTTTGTGTACATGTTGACTGGACTTCTGGACTTATTATTAATAGAGTAGGACTGGACGTGTCATAGATGCGACATGGACAGTATCATCGTATGGGGAGGACAGTTACTAGATGGAGCAGCTACTATTGGTTTGTTGTTGTTGATAGTAGGCGGTTCGGACGAGCCCCACTACAAGAGGATCTTATGTTCGGAGAGCTCCATTCGTCGAACGTTGTCTTCAAGTGCATTTCACACAGACTAGATAGTCTGCCTAGTAGTAGTGTTATTGGATCACCTGATTATTTTTCTGATCGCCTGTTTATTACCTGGATCGCCTATCTACTACCTTCACATGTTATTTACTGTATTTTATATGGCATGCATATTATGTATCTTTCTACGTCCCACTGAGGACCCGGTTTCTTCCAGGTTAATGCTGAGATCTAACACAGGATATTGGGGATACTACTTCAGGATTTCAGGTATCGACTGGTGATGCCTTCTCACTTTACCTTTCGCAGTTTCCTAGTAGTTCTTGTTAGAATTGTGGATGTACATTATGGATAATTTTGGATACTTATTCTGAATCTTTACAGCTTATATGTATTCGAGTCAAAGTAGGGTCTGGTTGAATATGTAGTTGGCCATTGCCACGTGGCCTGGTTCCATATATTTTGGGACTGAGGCATAACATAGTTTTTGCGGTGGCCCATACAGGTCTCATCTTCGTAAAGTGTACGAAGTCGTAGTAGTACTTAGGATAGATGTACTACTACGAGCCTGTGACCAATTGAGAAATAAGATTTGATGATACATCCATAAGTAGGATTATAGGTTCCCTAGGAATCTCCAACATGATCGCTCTCATGTTATCTTCTTTCTCGACATGATTGCTTTTGTGTCCTATCTTTTCTATGATTTGACTAAACTCTTCTATGTTGATCTCTTGAGCAATTCTTTTCGTTCCTTTTCGGTAAATTGTTGAAAATGCCTTATGGATGGGTCTAAGAAAATTTCGAAAAAAGTATATTTATCCTTGTATTACGGAATCGAGAGTTTTTTGCAGCCAAAGAAATATCGGCAAGGCAGGACTTCAGATGACGGCATCATGGTTACATATGTTTATCGAAATTTACTTAAACCACACCTTATGCATTTGATTGACATTTTATAGATTTGGCCAAGATAAGCTCAAGAACCTGTATTATCTGGCGTGACAGATATGCACTGTAGCTATCTGTCGTATTATGGAACAAGTTATTTGCAGTCGGATATACGCTAGCGTGGCAGTAACTTCATGTGAAATAATTATGGAGGTACATGGTTCTCGAGCTTTACCTAGACTGCATCATATGCATCTCGCTTGGCTTTATACCATTCTTAGAAATATTTCGATAATCCTTCATACTTTGCTTGACCCTAACATTGTTTGATGATGATATGGTTTGTTCGACCTAATCTTAGGTCTTTATTACCTTCATATTTATAAATGGATGGACTAGACAAACCTCGTTAATGGATTCTATAGTATGACTATAATATGTTGTTATGTGATTGTGATGAGTAAATTTTCCTAGGGATTGATTAGGTTAAGCTTATAGGACAGGTATGAATGACTGACTATAGCCCATTAAGAACGATTGCATTAATAGTATAATTTGATGATAGGGTATTTAAGATAGAGGGATGAGATATTATATTGTTGTGACTATAGATTGAAGGATTTGAATCTTGTACTTAGGGTTTGAGGGCTGGGTATTTATAGGATTTTGATGACCAAGTAACTATTGGTTATCCATAAACCTTCCAAAAAGTTTATGTAAATGTCTAAATTTAGACTCTAAGTATCGATTGGATAAGTGTTAGAACGAGATTAGAAGATCTTTTCTAGAATATAACATGATAGAAGTGCTACTAGTGATTAAGGGAACAAGATTGAGTAAGGTAATCATAAATGAGATCTAGAGGATTCAGTAGCACATAAAACAAGAAGCGATAGAGCGGTGAGGATCTTGGGACGAGATCGAAACATAAAATAATATAAGATATAATATTGTGTATAAGATCGGGAGAGATAGTAATTAAAGAAAACAAGGAACAAGGCAAGTATATGTGTAAAAAAAAAGGAATCGAGAGTATAGAATTAAGGTTTTATATTCGAAGGAGTTGATGAATAAAATAAGAAAGCTCTAGGCCAATCAAAGAGAGGTTGTAGAGCGAAGGCAATTAATATAAGGAGCTTGTGGTTGATAGAATAAGGATACTTAGAATAAGATAAGGAAACCAACTATTTAAAATTGAGATTGGGAAATATGGTTGATGACCAAGCATTATTGACATATATACATATCTCAAGGATGACCTATATTTTAGGGTATACATAAAGGTTCGTTATTGGGTTGAAGGACTCTAAAGGGTAAACGACATAGTTATGAGAGAAGGACCCTTGCTGAATATAAATCAAAATAATTGTAAGGACTTCGAGAAACAGAAGATGTGATCAGAAGGGTAGCAGATTGAGTAAGGTAGCCTAAATTTTGAGGACGAAATTCTTCTAAGGTGGGTAGAATGTAAGCCCCCTAAATTTTAGGGCTTATTTTTAAAAAATGTGAATTATTTTTAATAAATAATTTTATTTTAATTAGTTTTGATCATTAAATGTACTTTTTGTGACTTTGATTTTTGGAGCGTCAGAGATGTCAATCTTTCAAAACTTCCTTCATGAGTTTTGTAATAGACAAGATTATCTTCATTTTGATTCATCATGTCCCACTCAAACTTGTTCCCTTGTATTCTATTTATATCGCTTTTACATCGCACAACTTTCTGGTCAATTTAGGCCATTTGACCATCTACCGAAAAACTTGACCAAACTTCTAATTTAATTTCAGAGCTCGATATCGATCTAATCTAATCGACCCAATATATGGTTTTGACCTATTTTGAGCCTACTACACACATGCCACTTGCATGCCATCCAATTGAGCTCCCGCATTCTATTATTTCATCAATGATCATAGTTGATCTAATTTGTAGTCATGATCGCACCAAGTCCAAACCTAGCCCAATCGAACCCAAACACCCAACCCAAATTCATGTTGCCACTCTCATGACACTGTAAACCCCCTGATTTTATTTTATTTATAAATCCCTCATATTAGCCCTAATTAAGAATTACTAGGAATTTTAGAAATATTTAGCATATGATTCCTCTTATATATATTTATCATCATATTTTAGTTATATCTAAAGTAAATTATTTAGAATGCCTATTAAAGTGTTTTGGTATCCTCTTAGTCATATTGTCGTAATTTTTTTATATCAATCTAGATTATTATAGGATTAATACCTAGTTAATATTGCTAAAAAATTATTTAACTTTCCTTCTTGGATAACAAATGCCCTTAAATTTCTTCATAATAATTTTGTTTCTTTTCCCATTTTGTATTACACCAGCCATCCAAGTCTAAGCCTAGCCCATCCAATTCTCAATGAATCTCTAATAATCCAGGCCAATAGAAAACAAAACCCTACCTAAAATAACCCAAAATTCTTTCCATCTTATAGGGCCAGCCCAATACCCGGGCCCAAGTCTATGGACATGAAGAGCAATAGTACCTCTCTGGATATTTCCCTTGATAAAGCGGGTTGATATTCTACATCCGCAACCCAATAACCCATTTCCAATCTCATTCGAATTTTTTTCTCTTTCTTCTTCTCTGCTACTGCTGTCATCTCGTACTACTACAGCAGTAGGCGCAAGCATGCCTAGTCCTCCCCTCTGCCAAACTATAGAGCATAGTACACCAACCCATCTTCTACCTTTCCAAAGAGAACCCAGAATATATCTTCTTCTCCTTTCATTCCTTTCTACACAAACACCATATCCTCCTCTTCCCTCCATGGCTACTGCAACTCCTGCTCCTCCCTATGATACACTTTTGCCAGCACCAGACTCCCCTTCGACACCCTGCTACCAACGCACTCCGACCACCTCTCCTCCACGTACGACCAAACTCTCCTCGGTAGTGTCTAGAGTCGTCGTGCGCCGCCAAGACCGAGGCCCCACCTCTGCAACTTTGTTGCCATCGTATGGATCTTTTGACCATGTCGACGATACTTTATACGAGTGCCATGAGTTCCCAACAACCGTGTCGTCCTGCAGGACAGCCCACACCGGTCACCACTCAGGCCCGACCGTAGCAGCTAGCTACTGTTGCTGCTGTAATTGCGAGTGTTCTCCCCGTGCACTACCCCACGCGGTCCCTTATGGCCACCCTGCCCGGCCACAGTCCTCTGCGCAGTAGGGAGGCGACTTCGAGTTCAGAATCGAAGTCCCATCGAAGCACGTATAAATCAAAGCCAGAATGCACGTCTCGGGACAGCAGCTTTGTGCCCATTTTTTTGGCGATCCGACCGTTGGATTGTCCAACTCTTTCTTTTGTCCTAATCTCGGTATATGGCTCTACCTTCACCTAAATATTTAGCCGTTAATTTATTCATTTGATAGGTCGAAATTGGCCACCAAGTTGCTCGATTAAATTGTACCTATTCTTGACAGTTTCATAGAGCCAACTTCGTTGATTTGTTTCTCCGTCGTTGTAGTCTATTTGATGGGCCGCTAGTTCCTCTGCACAGCTGGTATAACCCTCTTCTTATGATTAAAATTTTATTACATTGTGAGGTCGTTTGATTGGTTGAATTCATCGCCAAAACTGGTCGTCCGAATTCGTAATTTCTAACTTGTAAAATTTTAATTTTGAACCACGGACTCCGGATTCCAATTCTGACACCACCAGTGGACTCGTGGCATCGTACTACCAAAAAAGTATATTTAATTTTTGAGTTTGGAGCAACGTGGCCTCGACACACATTTCGATGCAAATCGGATCCCACAATCTGAGTCAACGGGTTATTTTGAGATCGGCTCATCGGAATCCAATTTTAGATATACCGTTGGGTTTGTATCTTCATTTTGGACTCGTGGACATATAGTTTGCTAGGTTTATAGGACTTTTATCCTGACACTTTTATTCTGACACAGTTCACATGTTATTTACTGTATTTCATATGGCATGCATATTATGTATCTTGCTACGTCCTATTGAGGACCTGGTTTCCTTTCAGGTTAATGTTGAGATCTGACACAGGATATTGGGGATACTACTTCGGGATTTCAAGTATCGACTGGTGATGCCTTCTCACTTTATCTTTCGCACTTTTCTAGTAGTCCTAGTTAGAATTGTGGATGTACATTTGGATAATTTTGGACACTTGTTCTGAATCTTTACAAGTTATACGTATTCGAGTCGGACTAGAGTCTGGTTGAATACGTAGCTGGTCATTGCCACATGGCATGGTCCCATATATTTTGGTACTGGACATGACAGAGATCATATATCACTTTTTAAGGGATCATTAACAACACGGAGATATATGCTTAGAGTTTGTTGACATAGTAGATCAGTTAGCAGACAACTTTACGAAATCTTTAGATGAAGATCGATTCAACTTTATCCTTCGAGAATTAGGAATTCTAGATTCTGACCAAATATAGGAATATAAGTTGCTTTAAATTCTTATTCAATCTAAGTTCTTCAAAGTTTTGAGGGTTTTGGATACAAGCTGAAAGGGGACTTCTGTCAACAAACTGTAAATAAACACGTACTTAAGTGTCTTCGGACTACCGTTCGCTGGGATCCAGCCCCTACAGCTACTCTGAGATACTTTCGGCTTTACAAGAATTTATGATTTGATAAAAGCCCATATGGCACTTATATCTTGTATATTATATCAAGTCAAGAAATCATAATGATTGATAAAAGTTGACACTGGAACTCTGGTTCATATAAGAACCGAATTTGGACCGAACTCGGTCCATGATCGATCTCAGACTAAATTCAGTTCCCCTAATTTCAAGAATATTGAGATTTGGTTGGCCTCACTCCATCATAGGATTTTCTTGCTGCTATATATTCATTACTATTCAGTACAGACCCACGAATATTTGCCTCATCACCTTAGAAAACCTAATTTTCTTCTCCAAACCCTAGTGGAATAACTCCTCTCCCAAGGATCCTTCAATCTCTTCCACATTTCCACTCTTTTATAAGATACAATCTATCCATGGCTTTTAGACGGAAGTTTGATGATATCTCTCTTGATTCTCTCTTGTCCTATTATGTCAAATATTGGAGAATTTGATGGTTTTCTCTTCAGAAACCTAGAAAACTCTAATGCATGGTTTAATAGTTTTTTAGAAAGAGATTTGTTCTGGCAAACCTATTGATTTTCATCATTACAATGACTTTCTTACTATTTTTCAAAACTTTCAACTTGAAAAACTTGTTGCAACACGTTATCGTATTTATCTTAATATCGTTCGCATGTTTTATTGCAACTTAGCATATGACAACAGCACTATCTCTTCAAGAGTATGCGGTATCAACATTGAATTTGACACTATTGACTTGGATGAAAGCCTACGCATACCTGTTGAAGGTTGACCCCTCGTCAATATTACTCACGTTCAATATAAAAATTGCAACTCTGGACACTTTCAAAAACTTACTTTGTGCACCACATGATTGTCCACCTGAAAGATTCTATGCTAGATATTTAAATAATTACTTCTTTGAAATGCATCACATAGTTTTCTCAACATTTCTACCCTAAGAAAACTTACCTCGACGAAGTTTCTTACCTAGAAATGTCTGATTTATATCATCTGCATTTCTTTTTTCCATTCAATCTTCCACATACTATCATATCTCAAATGGTTCAATGTCGCAAGAAAGGGCATCCATTATTTTACGCCAGGTACTTGCCAACTATCTTTAGTTTCTTTGACATTTCTCTTGATACATGTCAGTACTTTGGTAAGCCACTTTCTCTTAATTGACGTTGTAGGATTGAGCCCGCATTTCTTACCATATAACTCTTCCTCCAACTCCAACACACATCCAACTGATTCTCCACCTACTGCTACTGAGCCACCTATTATCCTGGAATCCATCCTTAGTTTGTTGCATGATCACTTCAAGAAAGAAGATGATCTCTATCGTGCTTTTGATCATCGTCAGACATGTTAGACTCAGGCTCTTGGAAACACATGATAGATATTCAGTATACCCAATCTCAACACCCAGTCGGACCATTTCTGACACCCAGAGATCCAAATCGTCCAGGTTATCACATTGATCATGCTTATGTGCAGAGATACTTGGATCCAACAGACGCCTTCTTTGACCCAAATCAAACAATTGAACCCAACGATGATGGAGATGACCACTAGATATTACAGTAGATTATGAAGCTTAAAGCTCTAGTTTAGATTGCTCTACTATGATGTTCTTAGTTCGCATCACTTATTTTAGCCTCACTATATGCTCTTTGGATTGAAACTAGTATTTGAATTCAATAAATGCAATGTTATCAACATTTGACATAAACTATTATTTTTATAATATCTATGTTGTTTCACTCTCTTATTTTCTTGTCAAACATTATATTCACCAATTTCATGAGAGCACACCATTTCCATCAAATGACAACGAAGGAGAGACATGATATGATGAGAACATGAGACGTAATAAAGACGCTTGGCATTGTTGTATCAAATCACTCCATAAGTTGCGGGAGTGTTGTGCATATCCAAGACTTGCAATATCATTCATAGTTTGTCATTTATCAAAATGGAGGAGATTGTTGGCCCATTCGGTCTCAGTCAACTTAATTTTGATAGTTAACTAAACCATGTTTCGATATGTTGCAATTTGATCCAACTGAAGACTCAACAAATGCTGTGATGATTGCTGATTGTATTTGAGTTTCCTTAATGTAATCTTTCATTTTATTTGAGTCTACGACTTATATACATCAAGTCGCACTGGCATACTCAAGTCCACTCAAAAACAGGTTGAAACCTATCCAGATATACAAATCCAAAACCAAACCAAAATTAAACCACACAAACTCATGGACCATACTAAAATAGACCAACCGAACTGGGACCGAGCTTTGGCCGAACTCGGACCAAACTCTGTTGGCCTATATTGGAAAATGTCCTGTTGTGAAATCACTGATTTTGTGGTTCAAACAGTCAGAAAATTCAAATATTTTTTTGGTCGAACTCTTACTGAACTTTGTCTACAAAAATTCTATAAATAGACATAAATTTTCTCACTCCTGCTCACTCATCTCTTCTCAATCTTTCTATCTGATAGTGAACTATACCCTAAGCCTCAATCTTCCAGCCTTCTAATAGTGAAATCTTGATTTAGAAGTCTGTCATAGTTGTAGAGCTTGGTTTAGCAAGTGCTCTATGTAGTTGAGGGGTCATCGTGCCCTTCGAATCAAAGCACGAGGTGTAAGAAGTCGACATTTCTTCGGATATAAGCATGTAGTGTAAACTTCTATTCAAAAGTGAATTAACTCGGAGCAAGAGTTCTCGGGCTTGGACTAGTCCTCTCAGAGGAAAACCATGATAAATCGTAGTGTTCGCGTTTGCTTTCTCTTACTCATACTGCTTTACATATCTGCTTGCTTATGCACCTTATTAATGTCATTAGTTAACTGCCTTCATATTGCACAAACTTTTAATTGGGTAGATTATTCCGTTGCACTCTATTCAACCCCCTCCCCTCCAGAGTTTCCTTACGGTCCTTCAGCTATCATACCGCCTATGCCATGCTCTAGCAATCTCACATCTGTACTATAATCATATATCTATATATAAAATATACACATTTTATTATTACTAAATATGTGAAAAATATATAATCGTATAACAAGACAATTAAAATTTAGTATATATGTCCAGAAAAATATCAAACTAAATATATGTCTAACATTGCTGGATAATAACGCTGTGGTAGGCCCAACTGGGATACATGCATCATTTTTTCCAGCCATCTTTAAAATGGTCATTGTTAAAACGACTATTGCTACCATTTTTGGGTTTTACATTTACAGGATTTTGGGTTAGAATTATGGTTCAAGGTTAAGGTCCTTAGGGTTTTGGTTTAGGGTTTAAGTTTAGGATTCTTAGGGTTCTTGTTTTTAGGATTTATGGTTAGGGTTTAGGGTTAAGGTTTTTAGGATTAGGACTAGGATTTTTAGGATTAGGGTTAGGTGTTTTTAGGGGTTTTAGGGTTATGGTTAGGTTATGGCTTTTAGGGTTAGTGATTAAGGTTAGGGTAAAGGTTATGATTTTAGGTTTGGAGTTAGGGTTTAGTGTTAGGATTAGGACTAACATTTATATGAAATAACTAATTGTAATGAAATAACTATTTATAATGTAATAAATTAAATTAGTTAATGAAGAAAAAATTACATGAATGTTATTCAAGGGGCTCTTTCTTCTCTCTTTCTTTGTAGTTGTTACCTTATTCTCTCTTTTATTCTCTTTTTTTTTGTCATTGGTATCCCCAAATACCCTATATATAGGGGTCAATCGACCTTTGTTGTAGTGCCCCACTCCCACTATGTAAGGCTTATGGCTTGGTTAACTCGGTCGAAACCGAGTATTGGGAAAACTTACCGTCGACACCGAATCGATCACGGACAAGTGCATAAGAACCTTTTCAACTAATGGATTGGTTTCTCTTGAAATACGTCCAAGAGTTTTCTCTGGATGTTTTACTGCTGGTTTTGTTGCTTGGTTTTGATGGATGCTTTTCTGAATAATTTTCGATGATTTGATTCTTGCCCGTTTTTATCGATTTGTATAGCATTCATTCTTGAGAATTCCGAGAGAAGAGAACGTAACGAGACAGATTATTAACCAAACTTTTGGTGCCAATGCAGACTGACGCGTGACGGAAGGCTAAGCGTGCAAGTGTTCCTCTCTCTCTCTGCGATTCTCTAATTTGGTGAGTGTGGATCTCTGTGGTGGTATTGTCCCTCTCGCTATTCCTTCATGCCAACTAAATAAATGTCTTGCAACATCCGTTGATCGATGCCAAGTTGCTAATGCCACAAGTCAATACCACTAAGAAGCTAGAGATTGAACATTGAACATTAAAATGAATGCTAGTCCCTTAAACATTGAATGAATCGATTACACTATTAACAATATTGAGATTATGCTTGTCCACTGAACATTGAATTGAGGTGAATTGATGCCTGAAATGATGGAATGTGAAATGTTGAGAATGAACATGTTGCCTAGTATTTAATATTCTATGCACACAATGTTTATCGAGTCGGACACACATTCGCATGACCATAGACGTACTTGTATACAAGGATTTCCTCGAACGGTACCCGCGACGGTGGGATCGAGTCGGCCTAGAAGGGATTAGTGCTTTGGTAGCACGGTATCGAAACCTTCATTCGGGCTCGCAACCCGGTGAGTGGTCAACCGCATACCAATATGAAGTCCTATATGGCACGTCGACATGGTGCACAACCACCAGTGGTCATGTTGTAAGGATGTATGCTAATCAATGTCTTATGCAGGGGCGGTAAGTATATTATTATTATCCTGTATCTTATGCAGGAAAGCTGGATTCGACCAATGGTAAAGTAAACGTGGTTTCATATAATTCCATGTTGCCTTAATTGTTATTCATTCTAAATGTTGCCTGTTCCTAATAAGTTCATATCTTAAAATGCTTGTCACTAATAAAATATTGGTTTAGCTGAGTGGGCCAACGGGGCTCACCAGCGCATTGTTATAATGTGCTGACCCCTCCTCCACAGGTACTGGAGAAGGCTCTGGCGCACACCGAAACTAAAGCTTTATGAACTGCTGTTTCCTTTCAAGTTGTTTTCCCTAAAAGACACGCAAAGTATTGCAGAGTTTTCAAAGATGGCTGCTTATATTTTAAAGTACTAAAGGAGCATGATGTATGGAATGGAAAGTTATTTCATGGCAGCCTATTAGTTGTACTTCTTTTCATGAATCAATGTAGCCAAAAAGGCATTTCAAATATTATCGAGAAAAGTTGTATTCTGACTACAAATATCAATAAAATTGAGTATTTCTTCTTCCTATATTATGTCCTCAATGTTTCTGAAATATGGCTGGGTTTTAAATGTTTCCAAATGACATAATTGTGCACATTCTTACCTTGTACAAGTGCAACACCAGACTTGTACGGCATCACGCCTTAGCGAGGATGAACGATTCGGCGTGAATCGAAGCGAGGACGAAAGATTCTCCGAATCGGGGCGTGACAAGTTGGTATCAGAGCACGGTTTCAAATCCTCGAATTTCAAAAAAAATGTTTTCAAAAAGGAAGTCTTGATGCAAATTTTCTCGATTGATGGTGTCGATAGCGCTGGCATGAAATAATGTTCCATACAATAAGCCCATAAATATTTTATGAGTGCTAATGGAATTATTTCTTTGTTGTAGAATGGCCAAAGGTGATAGCTCAAAGACGAATTCATTGCCTGACCCTATGGAGAAACTGATTAAGCAATTGGAGGCTCAGAGGAAGCAGAGCGAAGCTCAACATCGCGCGCTTCAAGAGCAGCTTCAATATCAGTTTCTAGAGCAACTGGATACTCAACAAAAGCAAGTGGATAATCTGTCTCAGATTGTCGCCAAGCTGGCAGCCGATTCCAATGTTTCTGCAAAGGCCGTAGCAACCGAGACCGTAGAAGTGCCGGCGGAGAAACCTAAAATGCCGACATGGAAGAGAACGAGCTTCAAGTTCTCCGACTTCAAGAGCTGCGATCCGTCTGAGTTTAATGGGAGAGCGGAGCCAGATGAAGTGATGGGCTTCTTGAACACACTTGAGGGCTACTTTCGAATGCTGGAGATTCAGGGCAGTAAGAGGGTAGAGTGTACCGCTGTACAACTTCGTCTCAAGGCCCAGGAATGGTGGACTTTGCAGATACAGGCACTTTACGGTAATAGTCCGCATATGAAGATATCTTGGGAGACCTTCAAGCAGACTTTCATTGCCCAATTAATTCCACCAGCTGTCCGTCAACAAAAAGAGAATGAATTTATTACACTCCGACATGGCAGTATGTCAGTGGATGACTATGAGACAAAATTTTTGAAGAGAGTCGCATCCGCTAGTACATGGTACCGAATAACGACACCAAGCGAGGAAGATTTGTCCAAGGCTTGAATGAGGGCCTGCAGTAGGATATGCTAAGTCAAAAGTGTACGTCTTACTGGGAGGCGTACGAGACAGCTCTCGAGATGGAGAGATTTCATCAGCCGGCTAGTCGTGGGACAACACAGAACTACCAAGGCAATAACCAGAAATGACCTTGGTCGACGGGAAGAAATGACGCACCTAAGCGTCACAACACAGGGGATAACAAGGGACCTCAGCAGCAGTTGCCACGTTGCAACAAATACAACAGATTGGGGCACAAAACTGAAGACTGTCGTGCTGGGTGTTTTAAATGTGGAGGTATAGGTCACAGGGCAGTTGACCGTAGAGGCAGAGGAGAAAATCAGTATCCTCATGGAAATAACAACAATCAGTATCGTGGGCATAACAACAATCAAAACCGGGGCCAACATAACAACCAAAATCGTGGCCAAGCGCCACCAGCTTTACCAGCTCCAACTGGGAATGCACCGAATCAACAACAAGGTGGGCAAGCAAGGGTTTATGCCTTGACTCAGGCAGAGGCCCAGACCACAGAGAATGTTATAATAGGTATGTTGTTGTACAAAGGCATACCTGCAAGAGTACTTTTTGATTCTGGTGCTACTCATTGCTTTATCTCGTCTGATTTTGCAACGAAAAATAAATTTTGTATGACTCTACTAAAGACAGCTTTGTGTGTTATCACTCCTTCGGGAGTAGATATGCCTGCAATTTTGATTTGCAGGGACAGCCACATTAAAATTGGAGGCAAGACTTTATCTCTGGACGCAATTGTACTCGACATCAAAGAGTACGATATCATCTTGGGAATGGACTGGCTCAGCGTCTGTCATGCAACAATCGACTGTGCGGATAAGAGAGTTGTGTTTTGCCTACCCGAAGAAACAGAGTTCTCTTACTCATGCGGCTCGGCGTTCCAAGGACCTATGGTAATATCGACAGTTACAGCAAGGCACATGATGTATTCAGGGTGTGAAGGATTCCTTGCTTCTGTTCAAGACACTCGAATGAAGAGTGTAGGATCAAATCAGACCGAGATTGTGGTAGAGTTCCCCGATGTGTTTCCGGACGAGATACCTGGAATGCCGTCGGATAAAGAAATTGAATTCACCATTGATACATTTTCGGATACTCGCCCGATATCAAAGGCGCCGAACAGGATGGCTCCTGCAGAATTAAAGAAACTAAAGGTGCAGCTACAAGAGTTGCTAGACCGGGGATACATTCGTCCAAGTGTATCTCTATGGAGAGCTCCGGTGTTGTTTATAAAGAAAAAGGATAGGACGATGCGGCTGTGCATCGATTATAGAGAACTGAATAAGGCAACCATCCGTAACAAGTATCCCCTGCCAAGGATAGATGATCTGTTCGATCAGTTGCAAGGGGCGACCGTGTTTTCTAAAATCGATCTTCGTTCAGGATACCATCAGCTGAAGATCAGACCCGAAGATGTACCTAAGTCAGTATTCCGTACGAGATACGGACACTATGAGTTTTTGGTCATGCCATTCGGTTTGACTAATGCTCCAGCAGCCTTTATGTATTTAATGAATAGAGTGTTTCGACCGTTCTTAGACAAGTTTGTTGTTGTATTCATCGATGATATCTTGATCTACACAAAGGACAGGGAGACTCATGTCGGACACTTGAGAGAAGTACTTCAGACGCTGCGAGACAATCAGCTATATACAAAACTAAGCAAGTACAAATTTTGGATAAACAGCGTGTCGTTCCTAGGGCATGTTGTTTTGGCAGAAGGCGTTGCCATTGACCCAAAGAAGATTGAGGCAGTTGTAGACTGGAAACAGCCTGCATCAGCTAGTGAGATACAGAGTTTCTTTGGTTTAGTCGGGTACTATCTTTGGTTTAGTCGGGTACTATCGTAGGTTTGTGAAAAACTTTTCAAGAATCACATCGCCTTTGACTCGCCTCACTCAGAAGGGAGTTGTATTTAAGTGGACCAACGACTGTAAGAGTAGTTTTCAGGAACTCAAGCAGCGGCTCATCACGGCTCCAATTTTTCACTTCCAGAAGGCTCGGAGGGATTTCAGATCTACAGTGACGCATCGGGACTTGGTTTGGGATGTGTTCTCATGCAACGTAGGAGGACGATATCATATGTGTTGAGACAACTCAAACATCATGAGAAGAATTACCCAACTCATGATTTAGAACTGGCGGCGATTGTGTTTGCGTTGAAATTGTGGCGACACTATCTCTATGGTGTGTCCTGCGAGATCTTCACGGATCACAAAAGCCTGAAGTACATATTCACGCAGAAGGAATTGAATTTGAGGCAGCGGCGTTGGTTAGAATTGATCAAGGACTATGACTTGACAATTTCTTACACACCGGGTAAAGGAAATGTGGTAGCTGATGCCTTGAGTCGAAAATTTGTTGGGTCACTAGCAATAGCAAAAGAGGTACTACGGGATCTTGAAGAGACGGGCATCGAATTCAGGATCCGTCCACAGAATATACAATTGACTCAGTTGCAGCTTGATCCGAGCCTCCAGGGAAGGATTAAGATTGCTCAGAAGGACAATCTGTTTCTGCAGAAGATACGCGAGTTGATTCTTGCAGGAAAGGCGTTGGACTTTACTGTTGAAGATGACACTATTTGTGTCACGGGAAGATTGGGCGTTCCTAAGGATGATGAGCTCAGAAAGGAAATACTGACCAAGGCTCATTTTGCGAAGTATTCCTTGCATCCGAGAAGCACGAAGATGTATAAGGATCTGCGCTCAACATTTTGGTGGCACGGTATGAAGAAGGATGTGGCTCTTTTCGTGTCACAATGCATGGCTTGTCAGCGTGTGAAGGCCAAACACCAACGGCCAGACGGAGAACTACAAAATTTGGCTATTCCACTGTAGAATTGGGATAATATCTGTATGAATTTTATAGTCGGCTTGCCAAGAACTCAGAAGGGGAATGATGCGATTTGGGTGATCGTGGATAGATTGACTAAATCTGCTCATTTCATTCCAATAAAAGTTACGTAGGGCGTAGAACGGTTGGCTCAGATCTACATAAATAAAATTGTCCGATTACATGGGGTGCCAGCTTCTATAGTGTCAGATAGAGACGGGCGATTCTTGTCGCAATTTTGGATAAGTCTGCACTCGGCAATGGGCACAAAGTTAAATTTTGGTACGGCATACCATCTGCAGACTGATGGTCAGACAGAGAGAGTAAATCATATTCTTGAAGATATGTTAAGATTATGCGTGCTCGATTCGAAGACAAATTGGGACACACATCTCGCATTAGCAGAATTTGCCTATAACAACAGTTATCAGGCAAGTATCCAAATGGCCCCGTACGAAGCATTGTATGGACGAAAATGTTGATCACCGATATGCTGGGATGAAGTCGGTGAAAAGCAAGTGCTCGGACCAGAACTTGTGGAACAGGTCGTCGAGAGAGTCCGCTTAATTCGAGAAAGGCTTAGAGTTGCTCAAAGTCAACAGAAGAGTTATGCGGATGTACATCGACGACCTTTGGAATTTACTGCAGGATATCATGTCTTCTTGAAGGTCACACCCATGCGAGGTGTGATACGGTTTGGGATGAAAGAAAAGCTGAGCCCGAGATTCGTTGGACCCTTCGAGATTTTGGAGAAGGTAGCCTCAGTGGCTTATCGACTTGCACTACCTCCGGCTCTGGCTGATGTGCACGATGTCTTCCATGTGTCCCAACTGCGGAAGTACGTGCATGATCCAAGTCACGTAGTGAACTTCAATCAGTTGCAGCTGAGCGCTGACCTATCCTACACTGAAGAGCCTGTCCAGATTTTGGACAGGAAAGAGAAAGTTTTGCAGAATCGGACAGTATCCTTGGTCAACGTGCTGTGGCGGCGGAACCATGCTGTCGAGGAGTCGACGTGGGAATTAGAAGAGGAGATGCGGGTGAAATACCCCTTGCTGTTTGATAATTTTGAGGTAGGACTTTTGCTTTAAGTTTCGAGGACGAAACTTTTTCTTAGTGGTATATTATGTAGTACCCCGCTCCTAGCGGTTCACTATGTAAGGCTTGTGGCTTGGTTAACTCGGTCGGAACCGAGTATTGGAGAAACTTACCGTCGGTACCGAATCGATCACGGACAAGTGCATAAGAACCTTTCCAACTAATGGATTGGTTTCTCTTGAAATGCGTCCAAGAGTTTTCTCTGGATGTTTTGCTGCTGGTTTTGTTGCTTGGTTTTGATGGATGCTTTTCTGAATGATTTTTGATGATTTGATTCTTGCCCGTTTTTATCGATTTGCATAGCATTCATTCTTGAGAATTCCGAGAGAAGAGAACATAACGAGACGGATTAATAACCAAACTTTTGGTGCCAATGCAGACTGACGCGTGACGGAAGGCTAAGCGTGCAAGTGTTCCTCTCTCTCTCTGCGATTCTCTAATTTGGTGAGTGTGGATCTCTGTGGTGGTATTGTCCCTCTCGCTATTCCTTCATGCCAACTAAATAAATGTCTTGCAACATCCGTTGATCGATGCCAAGTTGCTAATGCCACAAGTCAATACCACTAAGAAGCTAGAGATTGAACATTGAACATTGAAATGAATGCTAGTCCCTTGAACATTGAATGAATCGATTACACTGTTAACAATATTGAGATTATGCTTGTCCACTGAACATTGAATTGAGATGAATTGATGCCTGAAATGATGGAATGTGAAATGTTGAGAATGAACATGTTGCCTAGTATTTAATATTCTATGCACACAATGTTTATCGAGTCGGACACACATTCGCATGACCATAGACGTACTTGTATACAAGGATTTCCTCGAACAGTACCCGCGGCAGTGGGATCGAGTCGGCCTAGGAGGGATTATTGCTTTGGTAGCACGGTATCGGAACCTTCATTCGGGCTCGCAACCCGGTGGGTGGTCAACCGCATACCAATACGAAGTCCTATATGGCACGTCGACATGGTGCACAACCATCAGTGGTCATGTTGTAAGGATGAATGCTAATCAATGTCTTATGCAGGGGCGGTAAGTATAATATTATTATCCGGTATCTTATGCAGGAAAGCTGGATTCGGCCAATGGTAATGTAAACGTGGTTTCATATAATTCCATGTTGCCTTAATTGTGATTCATTCTAAATGTTGCCTGTTCCTAATAAGTTCATATCTTAAAATGCTTGTCATTAATAAAATGTTGGTTTAGCTGAGTGGACCAACGGGGATCACCAGCGCATTGTTATAATGTGCTGACCCCTCCTCCACAGGTACTGGAGAAGGCTCTGGCGCACACCGCAACTAAAGCTTTCTGAACTGTTGTTTCCTTTCAAGTTGTTTTCCCTAAAAGACACACAAAGTATTGCGGAGTTTTCAAAGATGGCTGCTTATATTTCAAAGTACTAAAGGGGCATGATGTATGGAACGAAAAGTTATTTCATGGCAGCCTATCAGTTGTACTTCTTTTCATGAATCAATGTAGCCGAAAAGGCATTTCAAATATTATCGAGAAAAGTTGTATTCTGACTACAAATATCAATAAAATGAGTATTTCTTCTTCCTATATTGTGTCCTCAATGTTTCTGAAATGTGGCTGGGTTTCAAATGTTTCCAAATGACATAACAGTGCACGTTCTTGCCTTGTACAAGTCCAACATCAGACTTATACGGCATCTCGCCTTAGCGAGGACGAACGATTCGGCGCAAATCGAAGCGAGGACGAAAGATTTCCCGAATCGGGACGTGACAGTTGGCTTGAATTCCACCAACCGGTCTGACAAAATATATTGGGACTGTAAATTTTGCTAAACTTAATTCTCCTCCGCTTATTTCTCTAAGGTTTCTTTCTCCATACCAAATTTTCTGTAAATTCATTATACTGTTATTTTGGTGCAAGTTTTTTATTCCTTACAATTTCCTTGAACTCAAAACACACCTCATTTCCATACCTGATGCCATATGGAATTCAACACATCTCATTCTAGGTGAAAATTGGTGATCATTCAACAAGAAGTTACATGAAACAAATGAAGTAGAAATAGGTGCAACCAAGTCTTTGTCCCAAATCTGTTATCTTGCAAAAATCCTTTAAATGACAAAATACTACCAAGTAGCACTGGGTACAACAACACACTTCAAAAATAAGGAAATATATGTTCCAAATATTTGGGATCTGCAAGAAATCCCCAATAACCACATGAGAAATAATTAGTTAATATTATTCGTGTATTCCTTACTGCAAGACATATTGCATCGTCTCTTTTTTCCCCCCATTGGAAGCCCCATTACCCAGTCCAGACTGCAAGCTCTATATGTAGACACACTATTTGCAAATTCAGCACACCAAATAATGTGGCAAGATATTTGATATTAGTTTAATGTACTAGACACTCTTCAACTGATACACTCGAGATTAAGAAAATAAAATTGAGTAACCACAAAAGGTTTTTTATCATAAACCTTTGATGGTGCTGATAACAAGACATAATGCAACGAAGAATTAGAGGTAGGTTTATCGCTGCCCAATGGACACTTCTTCTGAATGTTTACTTCTGCTGAATCAAAACTGCTAATGGGTACCTTCCGCAACGCAACAGATTTCCGTGAAGAAGCCCTTTCCAGTCATGTCATCCTCTCCAAGGCTGCAGGACTGATGGGGATAACGCCGGATGGGGAGACGAGTGCGTCCACCAGAATATCAGTGGCAGTGACAGGAATGACATTGTCATCCATAATTTGCAAAGAATATGTCAGTGCAACTGCAGAATAAATCACATGAGAAAAGGTTAATCACGTTAATTTTGTATGAGATCAGAAAAACTACAGCCATGCAATAAAAATATGGTTCATACGATGAAGGATGTGTCTTACATCATCCATCACCATTTCCACTATCAGACGGATCTAAAGGTCATGAACAATAGAAAGACACATGACCACAAGGGGTGTTTGTTTTTGCCACTTATAAGTGACCACCACTTGTAAGTGGCCGCAAATAAGCATGTTTGTTTTTTGCCACTTATAAATGGCAATCACTTGTAAGGGACTCAAATTTTAGAAGGGGCATTTTGTCATTTCAAAAACGAGTAAATACTAATAAAGTGTAAAAAGTCTATTTTGCCATCATCTATTTTTTTTTAAATGGCTAAAATACATCAAGATTATAAGAAGAAAATAAATCATAATCCCTCTCTCTACAACTCATTTCCTCTTGTGTGGTAAAGACGACAGCTAATGCTAAGGACTTCCAAGTTTGCTTCTTTTTCTCTCGAGGATGAATTATAAAGTGACAAAAACAAACATTTTGAACCATTTGTAAGTGGAAAAAAAAACAAACACCTGCTAAGATTTAATTTAATTTAATATTTTATGATAGAAAAGGTCATATACGACTTCAGCAGCCCGAGTGTTGGAAGCAATATTTGGTGATGGTCAAAATTACGAAAGATGCAACACATTTTGCTTCTTCCTAGCATGCTTGGGTTGCTTTGTTTGGATAAAAGGAGAGTGCAAAACATCCACAAAGTACAGTACAAATTACAACCTCTAATCTATATAAACAAGGTTGCAACATAATATATTATTATAAAGCATGGAAGTACATACTTAGAAGAGGCTGCTTCCACTCCCGTTCCATAGCAAGATCCTGGTATTTCTTGAGGAATACATCATAATAGCTTTTGAATTGCATTGTGAAGAATCACACAAGGAGAAAATGTATTAGACAAAATCTTCTGGTGAATGATAATATCTATATTAAGATAACAAGACAGACAATATTATTCTCCATACTGCTAATACTGCTCAAAATTAATTTCCATTTAGTAAGAAGAATACAATTGAAATAAAGCAAGATTTTAAATAATTGAAGAATTTTCTTTGGTCGAGGTACATTTGACACAATACTTCCTCGAGAGTCATGCTGGATATGGCTAGCCTATATCTAGGCTCTAAAGGACGCAAAAAAGATAAAAAGTGATTTGACAAGTCCATGATCACGTCAAGCATTATTGAGATTTGAGAAAGTAACATTTTTTACGAATATTTCTATTTACTCTTTGAACCTAGTTAGTAACCCAAACATATGCTTAAACATAGAAGTTATATTATGTCTAGTGTATAAAATATGTAGACATGTTTTCATGTGTATATAGCCATACCCATGCCATATCTGAATCCTCAATTTTCTAAAAGTATTTCAAATCCGTATTGTATCTGTCCTAATCCGCGTCTATGCAATCTAGGTCAAGGGTTTCACTATTCATGGATGCTTCCATTAGCAATTAGCAAAAAATCATATTTTTGAAAGCAAGAGTGACATGACAATACAATGAATGCATCATATTACTTGCTGTGATAATAAATACTCTAAAAGCTTATCTTTGTTTGAAAAACCAAAATAATCAACATGTAATGTTACTTCCAATCCTAACATAAGGGAATAACTTTCAACGTACAAAGAAAATGAAGATAGTTTTTATTACATTCGTGAATGCAAGCATTTAAAACCTCTAGCACTATCTAAACTTATTTATCAATGGGTCTTCAGATACATAAAAAGTTGCTAAAAAGTTCATTAGTGATAATGACATCAGGTGTGATAAGTTAGAAAAGTGATTTAGTGGTGCATGGTTCAAATATGGCTACTACACATGTTTGATCTTGGTGCAGTACCCTGCTCCATAAATCTTACAGCTGTTGCAACACCAACATTACAGGGTGCGGATTTCAGAAAACAGCAGTACATTGGACAATATATAGATCCTCCAAGGAACCACTTTCGAAATGCAATGTGCTCTTTTAGTCTTAATTGCATTAGGTTGATCTATCCTTTAGATAGCTGGTGTGATAAGAGTTGGTTCTAGTCCAATAGTGATAACCACTTAAAAAGAAATTTCAGTTTCAACCTTCAAATTGTATTAGTTTGATCTACCCTTTTACAATTTGAATTATAGCAACTTACATGTAGTTTGACTGTTTCTATCTAATATTACATTTTTTTGGCTATCACAATAAGTGTATGGTAAATTGAACATCTCTAGTAGCATTAGTATGTTTTTGTTAACAACAGTCTCATTGAATAGATATCTATCCTCATGTTTAGTTAATGCTTCTTTTAGTCCCACATTGGCCAAGTAGCTAGCCTCCTAAGTACCTCTACCTATATATAGTTGTCCTTGAGCTTAACAAAAGTAATCTCTAACATGGTATTAGAGCTAATCCTGAATCTTAACTCTCGACCCTCAAGCCAAGCCAATCCACCCTATCCCTTCATCCAATCAAAACATAACTCCATCCCCAAGCCCCAGCAGTCTATTTCTCCTCCCTAGATTCACCACAGTAGTCTATTTCTCCTCCCTAGATTCACCTACCTTTTCTTCTACAACTGCTGCTACCACCAATCTCCCATCCAACTTAAACCTTAGCCTCCGCCCTCCTGTTCACCCTAAATCATCAAAACAACTCTTCATCCTGGAACTCTCTATTCCCGCCCATCTCCACGCTTGATAGGTGCCTCTTGTCACCGTCAACTTCTCCGATGACTTGAAACCTAACGCTCAACCTCTTCGCCCTCAAACCTGGACCTACCTCTGCCGACTCGCAACCCCAAGATCACATGTTGCCTCTACTACCATTGAAGATCCTACATCCGCCATGACAAATCCCTCAAACTGCCACCATGGACTACAGAAGCCTCCTTGAGCTCCCTAAATCACCCTAACCTCAGACGACATTCTCCGGTGTCTTTCCCCTGACTGTCATTGACCCCAAACCCCACAACAGAACCAACCTCCACCCCCACCCCCCCCCCCCCCCCCCCCCCCCCCACCCCAAAAAAAAAAAAAAAAAAAAACCAATCAGCACCCTTCCATAAACTCCAACACTTCTACTTTTTCATCCCACAATGTCCACTCTTCATATTCTTCCTCTATAAGTAAAACCTGAAATCAATCCACATACCCACAATCGTGAGTTCTTCTCTACACCACCCATCTAGCCGACATGCTTTGTCAAACCCACCAACTGTCGCTAGATTTCTCGTTTTTCTCATTACCCTTTGATCCAAACTTTGACCAACTCTCATTAGAACTCATAACCACTAAAACCATTAGAACTTCGACCCGTTGGACCCATTTCCTATCTGTTTTCTTTTTGAACTCAGACCCTACTGGATCTTGAACCACTTCCTGACCTACTCGTCGTCTCTTTGTTCCTCTGGCTGTGATTACTTTATTGGTATATCTAACGTCTTTCCACCTCCTCGAGTTCCGGTCTCCACCACTTCTGACCATTCGAGGAGCTCCTAGACCTCCAAGAGATCTTCCACAGCCACCACGCACAAGCAGTCGTAACCAAGACCTGTTCTCCAGATGCCAAGCCTCCCTTGTCCCAGAACTTAGCCAAGAACATCAGCTCCTCTCTGGCCCTGTCTCCAGCCCATCCCTGCTCTTTTGCCTCGGCAGTCAGCCACTGACTCCGGTTACCATATTCCCTCAGACTCCACCACAAACAAGCAAAGCAGGTACCATAACCACTCCTTCGGGAGGGTATAAAAGCCTCCCTGGTGCAGTTTGTTGCAAACCGTTCCTCCGTACTTCTATCAACAACGGCGCCTTCTTCCTAACATTAATCAACCACCACGGACCCACTTCGCCTCCTCTGTTACCTGGATCGTGCACCGACTTCCTCGATCCCCATGAACTTGTTTTGATCAAGGAACGTCTGACCTCTTTGATCATTGACATCTTCAACCATTGCTGCAACAACTCCAACCTCCATCAACCTGAGCTCTGGTTGCATCCGACTCCGACTCCAGATTCCTCGTTGACAACAGATCTCCTCTCAGAGGACA
This sequence comes from Iris pallida, assembly GCA_029216955.1. NCBI lineage: Eukaryota > Viridiplantae > Streptophyta > Magnoliopsida > Asparagales > Iridaceae > Iris > Iris pallida. Next base: position 80,110,384 of record JANAVB010003400.1, read on the forward strand.
AATTGGACTTCAACCTCATTGTCTGCGCTGCTAACTTTGAAGCTGACTTCATCCTTGAGTGAAGCTACTTGAATGCCTCTGCAAGCACTAACCTCCCATTCCCCTTCTCTCTCTTTGACGTCAAGGCAAACCTAACTTCAGGACCCGTTGCTGCTCCACCAACCACATCACCCCTGAGGAACCTTTGCCTCCTATCCTGACAACTAGTTCCTTCCACTTGAAGCTCGGGGCTGAGGATGACAATAAGCTCCCACAATACAATAGCTTTCTTTATTGGTTAGCAAACTCTCGGTAGTAGAACCTTCCTGAGTTTGAGGGGCGTTAAGAATAGTTTCATTTTATAGATCTTTATGTTATTTTATGCTTCTTTTTGTCCCATATAACTAGAATAGCTAACCTCCTATTTATCTCTCACTATATCTAGTTGGTGTTTAGCCTAACGAAAGCCCTAAGATTACCAATGTAGTCTCTAACATTGTGATTTTGCATAATGTTGATAATTAAGTTTAAATATGGAGGTGCATATAGACTGAAATTATCACTATTTCATTACTAAAAACTGTGCTTTAAAATCGAGATGAAAACTGTGATGACTTTCAAATCCAACAATAGACACTATGACCATTACAAGTTGCAACCCTTAATCTACCAGAAATAAGAGTTGAAGGATGTTGTCCATAAGGGAGAAAACTGAAGAACAAAGTAAATTCAGTGCAAATACTAAAATAATTGATGATAAGCTAGGCATCAGGCTGTATGAACCTACCCTCCACCACGGCCTAGTCGCCTTCCTTGTCGGTCAAATGCAAGTCCTGCAGTACACAGTAAAAGGAATAAGCCATGTAACTAACCAATCAGTAGCATAGATATCTAGATGAAAAAAGTAACTAACCAGGTAGAAGTAAGATGTCAACAGGGTCACTTGCCAGCATAACTACACAAACGAAAAGCCCCACCAGATATGTCAAACATATTTATTTCACTAACCTTTCCAAACAAAAGAAAGACTACCAACATCATGATTTCTCTAGCAAATAGTATACAAAATTACGAATATATTAGAAAGGCATCTATCTGTTAGTACGGAGAAGACAAAAGAAGTGAAAGGGGATATGAAATAATACTATAAACATAAAACATAAACCATGTCTTAAAAAGATACTTACCATCTTCAAGTTGATTTCCATTAGCATCTACAGGAGACGGTTCCAAGATATTCATAGAATTTGCTACAAGATCATTAATACTTGAAATGTTGAGCATCCTCATATGGCTGTTCTTGTCCTCCACCCGTGGAACATAAAGCTTTTTCTTCACCTGAGTACTACAATCTTGACTTGAAAATGAGAAGTGAGGATTTAGCTTAAATTCAAGACAAAACTACAACCAAAACATGTATTCTTGATTTAGCTCTTGCAGCAATATATCTTTTTGGAATATAAATCATTATCAAAAAAAATATTTCATATGGTGACAATTTTACTTTTTTTTCTCAGAAATAGTGAGAGAAACCAAAACAACAAAAACAACAACAACAAAAGGGTATCTTTCTTTACAACCTCAATCTGATTCTCTCAGGTTTATCCTAGACATCCAGCTCCTTTAACTAATAGCCTACTACTCATAACCGGTGCATCTATTTTTTCCCTTCATGCCCAAACCATCTAAAAAATTCCCTTATCTTAATCCTCAATTGACACCACCTTTCAACTTTTAGTAGTGTCACCCATCAATCCCAACATAACATTTTAGCTACGCTCGAAATATTTCTTAACTACAAAACAGTTAATCCATAAAGTATGGCAAGTTTGTTGTGCAACATGCAGAAGCACATTAACAAATAACCTTACAACGATGAGAATAACTAAGGCACAACAATTCGAAAAATAGGTACAAGAACAAATACGCAATATTTAATGTGGTTCAGTCAAACTCGACCTACTCCACGGGACAAAAGAAATAACTTTATTGAATCAACAAGAGAACCTTACAAGGATTACACACAATACCATAATACGAAACACTTACTTTCAAGATCTCTAATGAGCTCTCCTTCATCCTCTTGATGACTCCCTTAATGGCATCCTTAGAAAATCCTAAGAAAACCCTCTTTTTTTTTCTCAAGAACTCTCAAGCATACCTTAGACTTGTTGCCCACCAAAGCTAGGGCATGGAAAAGCCCTTAAAAAGGATCTTTAATCCATCCCCAGTCAGAAGCACTCTAGTCATGAGCACTCTGGACCATCGAAGAATCTTCTTTAGATCTAAATCGTTTTCATTTCCAGCTTGAACCCGAGCCAACAACATATTGTCGGTATGTCGACGCTACATCACCAGTATGCTTAGTAAGCACAAAATTGTGCCCAATACTTATTGGAATCAAAACGTACTTTACCAGTATGTCGTCATGATACTCTTGGCTCTTTTGAACCACGTATCACTGCTTCGACTCCTCCCAGACTTCTTTGATCATCGGATGACACCCGTAGTACTTCGTAGTTGAACACGAGCCATATACAGCAAAGTTTTATTCCATATTTGAGATTTTTCCTTCCAATTTAACGGGGTATCCTATGATCACAAAGCATTCCAGAATATCTCCGCTTCTACCATCAAGATTTAATTTTATTAGCAAAATCCTTCTTAAATCTCTCCATCATGTCGAATAATCAATACTAATAGACCGAAAATGATAATTTTTAACTATCTGTTGACCATCATATGTAACATCATTTAGATGTTGACTGAAGCTACGTTATCATCTTTCCATTTTAATTGTAACAACTTTTCAATATTTACAACTACTTAAGTTATCAAAGTATTAGACACTAAGGGGAAACCACAAGCTGTATATCTTGAATAGAAGGAGGTAAAAGAATAAATGAAAATCATAGGATGCTTTTCACTTTGGGTATATGTGTTCAGGGAGAGGGTTGAACTTTTTTTTTCTTTTTTTATCACTTCCATGCCATCAAAGTCCAGCATTAGAAATATATTTGGTCCATTGGTCCTCCAGAAAGTGGCAAGGGTCACACACACACAAACACACACACACACACATATATAGGAAAAAAGTAATTTTATTGCTATTTAACACTTGTTACATCCCTTCATCATTCAACTCATAATAATTACATCATGTTCTATTGTGCAGGATCCCTACTGCCTATATGTGCCGGTTCCTCTCCTTCCAAAGGTGTCATACTACCGCTAGTCTGACTCGAGCACCTGTATACCAGTGGGCTCCACGACCCCCATGAGTGGCTATATATATATATATATATATATATATATATATATATATATTTTGGAATAAGGGTGAATTTATTCCTCGCATATAGCGGAAAAGGTATTAAAATACAACATCACAACACTTCATGCCCCAAATAATAATATTATGGGGCCATAACAGATACATCGAATTCTATATTGTGGAAAATTCCAATAGGGGGGGTAGTCAAGCCCTCAAAGATACGTCTGTTCCGCTCCTTCCAGATGTGCCAAACAGACGCAGCAAGACGAACTCTGGCTCTTCTAGCCCACCCCGGATCCCGGCCACTGTGATCTCGGATCCAGCTGAGAATGCTCCGGATGTCTCGGTCCATCCCAACTCCTCCCCTCAGCTGTGCACACTACTCAGTCCAAATGTGCCAAGTCACCGGGCAACCAAAGAAGAGATGTCCCATAGATTCATCTTCCGCATTACATAGCACACATTTGGCATCCGGGATCTGCATCCCAAACCGGAGGAGTCTGTCTCTCGTCATCAGTCTACTCCGGAGAAGACGATATGCACAAAGTTATATTTTCCGAGCTACGCCCTTGCCCCAGATGAAGTCCACCTCCTCAGCCTGGTCGTGGTGGGTCCGAACCAAATCGTAGCAGCTACGAAAGCAAAAAGGACCTGACCCGCCCCCCGTACCTGGGCCTGCCCAGCTCCAAGTATCCTCAGCCTGGCTAGCGTCAATAGTAATAAGGCGAATCTCCTCGGCTAGCTAAGTTGTATAAGTATATCCCTCTGGCCTCCATACTCCATCTCTGATGATCCGACTGCAGGTGAGCCCCCCGTTCGCTTCTCTGTCCAGCTGCCCCCCCCCCCCCAGAAGCTCGAGCAAGGATCTGGAACCCAACCAAGGGTCCAGCCAGAGGTCTGTAGTCGTCCCATCCTTCATGTGCCTGCAGATAGCGGTCTGAAGCACCGGTCTACACCTAAGGATGGCCTTGAACGTGACCGAAAAATTGTTGTCTATCCTGCAAGCCCAGAAGTTGGTCCTCCTCAGGTATCTGTTCGCCATCCAATCAGCCCAGAGTGATCCTCCCTTGATGAATCTCCAGGCCATCTTCACACAAGCTGCCTTCCTGACTGTATGGAGAGGCCTCAACCCCACTACTCCTTCCTCCCGTGGCCGACATAACTGGTCCCAGGATATCGCATGCATCCCTCCCCTCCAGATGAAGTTAGCACAAATGGCCTCCACTTTACGAATAGTAGCCGAGGGGATCTGGATAGACTGGAACCAGAACATCGTGATGCCTGCAATAACCGAACGCACCAACTCTATTCGGCCTCCGAAAGATAGACCCGCAGCTTGCCAGCCTTCCACCCTCCTCTGAGCAAAGTCCACCAAGCTGTGACAATCCTGCTCTCTGGCATAGTTGACCGTCAGCGGGACCCCCAGATATTTCACTGGGAGCTCGCCTCTGTCCACTCCTAAGGCATAGGCTCTCTCCTCCTGCTGTGTGCATCGTGAGCTAAAGTAGACTCTGCTCTTCTCCCTGTTTAACTGGAGCCCAGATAGCCGCCCGAACTCCTCCATAATGTCAGAGAGCGCTCTCATTTCCCGCATGGAAGGCTGGAGAAGCACCAATAAGTCGTCAGCATAGATCAAGTGGGATACAACTGGTCTCACCAACCGGAAAAGGGGAACAATCCTCTTGCTATGCACTGTCGTATCCATCATGCAGGTAAAGTACTCCATCACCAAGGTAAATAGATACGGGGAGAGGGGGTCACCCTGCCTCAACCCCCTGTTGCTACTGAAGTAGCCATGCGGCGTGTCCTGGATGAGGACAGAGAAAGTAGGGGATCAGATGCACTCCCTCACCCTCGCAACCCACCTCTCGTCGAATCCCATGGCAAGCATCAAGTGACACAAGAAGTCCCTGTTGACCGTATCATAAGCTTTCCGGAGATCTAGCTTCACACAAGTCTTCATCACTCCAGGTTTGCTTAACTCCCTCACCATCTCATGAGCTAGCAGGCTGTGCTCCGCTATCGACCGGCCCTTGATGAACGCTGCTTGATTCTGGGATACCAATCCCTGCATAATCCCCTCCATACGCCTGCACATAAGATGAGTGATAATCTTGTAAAAAAAATTACAGCAAGCAATGGGCCGAAAATTTGCAAGTGAGGTTGCTCCCTCCTTCTTAGGCACCAGCGTCAAGAATGTGTGATTCATCTCCTTCAGAAGCCTGCCCTCCACAAAGAACTCCTGAACCGCCTAAAGAACCGGGGCCTTAAGCACACCCCAGTGTCGCTTAAAGAACCCAGAAGAGAAACCATCCGGCCCGGGGGCTTTGTTGGGATTGGCCTTCATCACAATGTCTTCCACCTCCTCCATCCTCACAGGTGCCAGAAGCAGACTGTTCCCGTGACGGGACACCAGTCTCTTCGTGACAAGGGCTGGAAACGTGCTAGTATAGTCCGTCTGCTGATATAAGTCAGTGTAAAATCGGACGGCCTCCTCCTGTATCTCCACCGGGTCCCCTACTAGACGTCTCTCAGCATTCAGAAGTCTGGGGATGCTGTTCCGATGCTGGCGGATGCGGATCACATCGTAGAAGAATTTGGTGCAGCGATCTCCATCTGTGAGCCAGGTACATTTGGCCCTCTGTGCCGCACTAATCTCCTCCTGCAGTCTCATGGTGCTGACCTCCTCAATCAGGGTCTTCTCCTTAGCCGCCAGCTTCCCATTCAGAATGTCAGCTTGGAGGGCCACCTGAGTGTCCCGAAGTTCGGCTTCCTTATCCGCCAGAGAGGTCCGCGGTCTCGACTTCACCCACCCTCTGATGGCCCGCTTGAGCTGCTTGAGTTTGTGAACCATGCGGAACTGAGCCGTGCCATCCCGGAAGTGCTGCATCTCTCCCATAACCACCTCCTCATATCCAGCCGACAGGTACCAGCTGTTGTTGTACCGGAAGTCCTATATATATATATATATATATATATATATATATATATATATATATATATTATTTATTTTTGGAACCAGGTAAATAGTTTCTGGAATCGCTCCCACTGGGATTCGAACTCCTGACCACTCGGGCCGCATGCATCTCTCTTAACCACTAAGCTAGAGGTCATTTGCTATATATATATATATATATATATATATATATATATATATATATATATATATATATATTGGAACCAGGTAAATTGTTTCTGGAATCGCTCCCACTGGGATTCGAACTCCTGACCACTCGGACCACATGCATCTCTATATATATATATATATATATATATATTTTGGAAAAAGGGTAAATTGTATTCCATCAACGCAATAAGGTTACAACATAGAGCTACAATCCCATCTCAGGGGGACATTACTAGTACATCCGACTCAATGTTATGGAGGATGCCCCCCAGTGGGGTGGACAGTCCCTCATAGATGCGCCGGTTCCTCTCCCGCCAGACATGCCAAACTGATGCAGCAAGTCTCAACCTAGCACGCCTGGCCCAGCTCTGCTCCTTGCCCCTGCAATCCCCAATCCACTTAAGGATTTCTCTGAAGTCACGCTCCCTTCCAACCCCTCCCAAGTGGCTCCGGCTCTGCTCTGCCCAGATGCTCCACGCCACATGGCACTGAAAGAACAGATGCCCAATGGACTCAGTCTCTGTCTCACACAAAACACACTTAGGGTCAGGGACAGAAACCCCGAACCGAAGCAGTCTGTCCCTAGTAAGCAACCGGCCCAGCACCAGTTTGTATGCAGACAGTTGCATCTTCCTGGCAAGCCCCTTCCCCCAGACAAAGTCGTATTCCTCAATATCATCGAAGTGTGGGCGGACAAGGTCATAGCAGCTGCTAAATCTGAACTCCCCTGCACCCTCCGAGCGGCCGGGAGGGGCCCAAATCCAAACATCAGACAGTGCCGTAGGGGTGATCTGCACCTGTCTGATCTCCTCACCTAACGGAGCAGTGAAACGATACTCCTCTGGCCTCCAGACCCCACCACGGATGATGTGCCTACAAGTCAGACCTCTGTAGGCCACGCCGTCCCTCTGGGGACCCAGCATCTCCAGGAGCGACTGACCCGAGATCCATGGATCCAGCCATAGGTCCGTCTCCCCTCCCTCTCTCATCCTCCTCCGCATAGCCGTCCGAAGTACAGGGCGGTTCCTCAGGATATGCTTGAAAGACACAGAGAAGTTGTATATATATATATATATATATATATATATATATATATATATATATATATATATATATATATATATAGGGGTATAAGCGCGTCTGAGAGTGGTCAGATGGTGAAGGTGGCTTCCCCGGCGACTATAGTTTACAGTAGCAGGAAGAGACACGCTCCGGCCGCGCTAGAGGACATCCCCCTGGCGAGGGATATGGATGAACAGACTGATGCCAATCCTGACTGGATACTCACTCTCAGCAGGATTCAGGCACATCTTGCTCCTTCCTCCATGGTGGATGTAGTCATTGATAAGGCGGATGAGACACTTCCCTCGAGTGTCGATCCAGACGAGTTCCAGGGGGACCCCCCATCTATTAATTAGATGTCGGTCCTTGCATGGAACATTAGGGGGGTGTTCCATTGGACGATGGAGGGAGGTTGGAGGGGTTCTGAGGAGACAGTCGTATGACATTACTATTCTACTGGAGACGAAGATTAGAGGGACCGTTATGCTCTCGTGTAGTACTCCGGCAAACTGGGATCACATTCACAACTTAGATCTTTGCGGTATGGCGAGGATCTGGGTTAGGTGGAACAAAGGTAGCTGGAAGGGAGTGCAGATACATAAATCAGAACAACTCATCGGCGTTACTTTCGAGAACAAAGGTGGGTTCTGTTTCATCCTGGGTGTTGTATATGGGCACAATGACCGGAGACTCCGGGAGGCTTTGTGGGAGGACATTGTGCATCTGGGTCTTATGGCGGACAACATGCATCTCCCTCTGCTCATCATGGGGGACTTCAATGCTATGTTGCTTCGTCAAGAGAAGGTGGGAGGTCGACATGTTCCAGATTCGATCTTATATGACTTTCAGAGGTGTCTGCTTAGGTCAGGGTTGCGGGGGCTGGAGCGAGCTGGACATATCTGGACCTGGCACAACAAGGCTACTCAAAATCGGATTGCTTGTCAGTTGGATCGAGCCTTGGGAAATAGTAAGTGGTTCAGGTATTTTCCGAACTCGGTGGCGGAAGGTCTTGCGGCGGGTACTAGTGACCATTCTCCTATCCGGGTTGGCCTCTGTGAGAAACCCACTTTGAGGGCGAGGCCATTCCGGTATAACAACAGCTGGTATCTGTCACCTGGATATGCGGAGGTAGTTACGGGAGAGATGCAGCACTTCCGGGAAGGCATGGCCCAGTTTCGCATGGTTCACAAACTCAAGCAGCTCAAGCGGGCCATCAGGGGGTGGGTGAAGACGAGACCGCGGACTTCCCTGGCGGATAAAGAAGCCGAGCTCCGGGACACCCAGGTGGCCCTCCAAGCGGACATTATGAACGGGGAGCTGGCGGCTAAGGAGAAGATCCTGATTGAGGAGGTCAGCACCATGAGACTACATGAGGAGATTAGTGCGGCACAGAGGGCTAAGTGTACCTGGCTCAAAGATGGAGACCGCTGCACCAAATTCTTCTACGATGTGATCCGCACCCGTCAGCACCGGAACAGCATCCCCAGACTCCTGAATGCTGAGGGACGTCTAGTAGGGGACCCGGTGGAGATTCAGGAGGAGGCCGTCAGATTTTATACTGACCTATATCAGCAAACGGACTACACTAGCTCGTTCCCTGCCCTTGTCACGAAGAGACTGGTGTCCCGCCACGGAAACAGGCTGCTTCTGGCTCCTGTGAGGATGGAGGAGGTGGAAGACATTGTGATGAAGGCTAATCCCAACAAAGCTCCCGGGCCTGATGGCTTCTCTTCAGGGTTCTTTAAGCGACACTGGGATGAGCTTAAGACCTCGGTTCTGGCGGCGGTTCAGGAGTTCTTTGTGGAGGGCAGGCTTCTGAAGGAGATGAATCACACATTCTTGACGCTGGTTCCTAAGAAGGAGGGAGCGACCTCACTTGCAGACTTTCGGCCCATTGCTTGTTGTAATTTTCTTTACAAGATCATCACTCATCTTATGTGCAGGCGTATGGAGGGGATTATGCAGGAATTGGTGTCCCAGAATCAAGCAGCGTTCATCAAGGGCCGGTCGATAGCGGAGCACAGCTTGCTAGCTCATGAGATGGTGAGGGAGTTCAGCAAACCTGGGGGGATGAAGGCTTGTGTGAAGCTTGACCTCCGGAAAGCTTATGATACGGTCAATAGGGACTTCCTGTGTCACCTGATGCTTGCCATGGGGTTCGACGAGAAGTGGGTTGAGAGGGTGAGGGAGTGCATCTGCTCCCCTACTTTCTTAGTCCTCATCCAGGGCACGCCATATGGCTACTTCAGGAGCAACAGGGGGTTGAGGCAGGGGGACCCCCTCTCCCCGTATCTATTTACTTTGGTGATGGAGTACTTTACATGCATGATGGATACGGCAGTGCATAGCAAGAGGATAGTTCCCCTTTTCCGGTTGGTGAGCCCGGTTGTCTCACATTTGATCTATGCTGACGACTTATTGGTGCTACTCCAACCTTCCATGCGGGGAATGAGGGCGCTCTCTGATATTATGAAAGAGTTCGGACGGCTTTCTGGACTACAGTTAAATAGGGAGAAAAGCAGAGTCTACTTCAGCTCCCGTTGTACACAACAGGAGGAGAGAGCCTTCGCCTTGGGAGTGGACAGAGGCGAGCTTCCAGTGAAATACCTGGGGGTTCCGCTGACGGTCAACTATGCCAGAGAGCAGGATTGTCACAGCTTGGTGGATTTTGCTCAGAGGAGAGTGGAAGGCTGGCAAGCGGCGGGGCTATCATTTGGCGGACAGATTGAGTTGGTGCGTTCGGTTATTGAGGGCATCACGATGTTCTGGCTGCAGTCTATCCAGATACCTACGGCTACTATTCGGAAAGTGGAGGCCATCTGTGCTGACTTCATCTGGAGGGGAGGGATGCATGCGATCTCCTGGGACCAGCTCTGTCGGCCTCGGGAGGAAGGAGGAGTGGGGTTAAGGCCTCTTCATGCGGTAAGGAAGGCAGCTTGTGTGAAGATGGCCTGGAGATTCATCAAGGGGGGTCGCTCTGGGCGGATTGGATGACGAACAAATACCTGAGGAGGAATAACTTCTGGGCCTGCAGAATACACAACAATTTCTCGGTCACGTTTAAGGCCATTCTGAGGTGTCGACCGGTACTTCAGACCGCTATATGCAGGAACATGAAGGATGGAATGACTACCGACCTCTGGCTAGACCCTTGGTTGGGCTCCAGATCCTTGCTCGAGCTATTGGGAGGTCAACTGGACAGAGAAGCGAGCAGGGGGCTTACATGCAGTCGGATCATCAAAGATGGAGTTTGGAGGCCAGAAGGATATCCATATACTGCTCAGCTTGCCGAGGAGATTCACCTTATTACTATTGACGCTAGCCAGCATGAGGATTCCTGGAGCTGGGCCGGCCCAGGTACGGGGGACGGGTCAGGCATTTTCTGCTTTCGCAGCTGCTACGACTTGGTCCGGACCCACCATGACCGGGCTGAGGAGGTGGACTTCATCTGGGACAAGGGGGTTGCCCGAAAAATGCAGCTATGTGCATACCGACTTCAACGGGGTAGACTGATGACGAGAGATAGACTCCTCAGGTTTGGGATGCAGATCCCGGATGCCAAATGTGTGCTATATAATGAGGAGGATGAATCTATGGGACATCTCTTCTTTGTATGCCCGGTAACCTGGCACATTTGGACTGAGTAGTGCGCGCAGCTGAGAGGAGGAGTTGGGGTGGATAGAGACATCCGGAGCATTCTCAGCTGGATCCGAGATCATGGTAACCGGGATCCGGGGTGGGCCAGAAGAGCCAGAGTTCGTCTAGCCGCGTCTGTTTGGCACATCTGGAAGGAGCGGAACAGACGCATTTTTGAGGGCTTGACTACCCCCCTATTGGAATTCTACATAACATAAAATTCGATGTATCAGTAATGGCCCCACAAATACTACAATTTGGGGCTGGGAAGTTGTGATATTATGTACTGTAATACCTTTTCCGCTATATGCGAGAAATAAATTCACCCTTATTCCACATATATATATATATATATATATATATATATATATATATATATATTGGAGAGAGTGTGGAAGGTCAATCCTAAATGGGTGGCAGTCCTTGCACAGCCTCCCCTGCAGGGGGACCCACACGGGGCTGCGGCCCCTGCTATATATATATATATATATATATATATATTGGAGAGAGTGTGGAAGGTCAATCCTAAATGGGTGGCAGTCCTTGCACAGCCTCCCCCACAGGGGGACCCACACGGGGCTGCGGCCCCTGCTATACCCCTCCTTCTCCAGGGGGATAGAGATGAGGATACCAGAGATATGGAGGTTGCACTCTCCCCGGGTGCTCCTCCAGAGGATGTTCAGGGGACCCCACCCGCGGTTTAGATGTCGGCCCTTGCCTGGAATGTCCGGGAGGGGTGTTCTCTGGGGAGATGGAAGGAGATTAGTGAGGTGCTGAGGAAGGAAAAGTGTGAAATCTCGATCTTACTAGAGACTAAGATCAGGGGGGGCGAAAACTCTGACCCGTAGAACTCCTACGGACTGGGTCCAGCTTCACAACCTTGGTCTCTGTGATATGGCGAGGATCTGGGTTAGATGGAATGGAGCTAGTTGGGAGGGTGAGGAGGTTTTCATGTCTGACCAGCTTGTGGCTATCTCCTTCACCAACAAGGGTGGGTTCCGTTTCTTACTTGGTGCCGTCTACGGGCACAACGACAGGAGGCGGCGGGAGACCTTGTGGCAGGACATCATCAGGCTGAGTTCTTTAGCGATGCATCGTCATCTCCCCCTACTTATTATGGGAGACTTCAATGCTACGCTATACAGGGAAGAGAAGCTGGGGGGCGGCCGGTCCCGGACCAGATCCTTTCAGATTTTCAGTCCTGCTTGCTCCAGTCCGGGCTCAGGGATCTGGAGAGGATAGGGCACATATGGACTTGGCACAACAAGGCGGTGGTGAGCAGGGTGGCATGCCAGCTGGATCGTGCTTTGGGGAACAGTGATTGGTTCCGCCTATTCCCCTCCTCTGTGGCTGAGGGGCTCCCTGCGGGGACCAGTGACCACTCGCCGATCCTGGTGCGCTTCGTGGAGAGTCCCAGCTGGAGAGCCCGTCCGTTCCGGTATGACAACAGTTGGTTCCTATCGGCTGGTTATGAGGAGACTGTGGCGGGAGGTCTTGGCCAGGTGGCGGTCGGCACTGCCCAGTTTTGTATGGTTCACAGGCTGAAGAAGACCAAACGCGCCATCAGAGACTGGGTGAGGGCTCTTCCCCGGACTTCCTTACAGGAGAAGGAGGCGGAGTTGAGAGACCTGCAGTCAGAGCTGCAGGGCGACATGATGAGTGGGGAGATGGCGGCTAGAGAGAAGAAGTTGGCTGCAGAGGTCAACACCTTGCGGCTTCAGCAGGAGATTAGTGCGGCCCAACGGGCCAAATGCTCCTGGCTCAAGGATGGGGATCGCTGCACCAAATTCTTCTATGATGTCATCCGGGCTCGACAGCACCGGAACCGTATTCAGAGACTGATTGGCAGGGACGGACGTCTTGTGACCGACCAGGTTGCCATCCAGGAGGAGGCTGTCCGGTTCTACTCTGAGCTCTATCATCAGACGGACTATCCCTCGGTTTTCCCGCAGCTGATTACGAAGACGTTGATTACGGAGTACGGCAATAGTCTTCTTATGGCCCCTATCCGGATGGCGGAGGTGGAGGCGATTGTGATGCAGGCTGATGCTTCCAAGGCTCCTGGGCCGGATGGGTTCTCCAGTGGCTTCTACAAGCGCCATTGGGGTATCCTCAAGGTCCAGGTCCTTGAGGCTGTTCAGGAGTTCTTTGATACGGACAAGCTCCTGAAGGAGCTGAACCATACCTTCCTGACGCTAGTGCCCAAGAAGGAGGGGGCGACTTCTCTTGCTGACTTTCGACCGATTGCTTGCTGTAATTATTTGTATAAAATAATTACTCATCTTATGTGCAGGAGGATGGAGGATGCTATGCAGGGCCTGGTTTCTCGGAATCAGGCGGCCTTCATCAAGGGGCGGTCTATTGCGGAGCATAGCCTTCTGGCTCATGAGCTGATTCGGGAGTTCCACAAGCCTGGAGGGATGAAGGCCTGTGTGAAGCTCGACCTGAGGAAAGCCTACGACACCGTCAACAGGGACTTCCTATGTCATTTGATGGGTGCGATGGGCTTCTCCGAGACTTGGGTGGATAGAGTCAGAGAGTGCATCACCTCTCCTACTTTCTCGGTCCTCATTCAGGGTATCCCTTACGGGTTCTTCGGCAGCAGCAGGGGGCTTCGCCAGGGGGACCCGCTTTCCCCTACCTATTCACCCTTGTGATGGAGTATTTCACCTGTTTGATGGACATCGCGGTGCATCGGGAGAGGATTGTACCGATATACAGCAGGGTCTCTCCGGTGGTCTCCCATCTCATATATGCAGATGACCTATTGGTCTTGTTGAGGCCTTCCATGCGAGGGATGAGGGAGCTAGCGGCAGTGATGGAAGAGTTCGGACAGCTATCGGGCCTTCGGTTAAACAGGGACAAGAGCAAAGTTTATTTCAGCAACTCTTGCACTTTGAAGGAGGAGCGGGCCCTGGAGCTTGGGGTGGAAAAGGGGGACCTCCCGGTGAAATATCTGGGGGTGCCCCTTTCCGTCAACTACGCGAAGGACCGTGATTGTCAGAGTCTGGTGGATTTTGCACAGAGGAGGGTTGAGGGCTGGCAGGCGGCTGGCCTATCGTTTGGAGGGCGTATTGAGCTGGTTCGATCGGTTATTTCTGCTATTGCTCTGTTCTGGCTCCAATCGATTATGGTCCCTTTGGCTACTATCAGAAAGATTGAGGGCATATGTGCCAAGTTCATTTGGAATGGGGGGATTCATGCCATCTCTTGGGAGCAGCTCTGTCGGCCCAGGAAGGAGGGAGGTGTGGGTCTGCGATCCCTTGTTTCTGTCAGGGAGGCGGCGGGGATCAAGCTGGCATGGAGGTTCCTTCAGGGTGATTCTCTATGGTCGGCCTGGATGACTAGTCGGTATCTCCGGGGCAGGAACTTCTGGGTATGTGAAATTGACAACAACTACTCTGTGTCTTTCAAGCATATCCTGAGGAACCGTCCTGTTCTTCGGACGGCTATGCGGAGGAGGATGAGGGAGGGAGGGGAGACGGACCTATGGCTCGATCCGTGGATCTCAGGTCAGTCTCTCCTAGAGATTCTGGGTCCCCAGAGGGACAGCGTGGCATACAGAGGTCTGACTTGTAGGCACATCATCCGTGGTGGAGTCTGGAGGCCAGAGGAGTATCGTTTCACAGCTCCGTTAGGGGAGGAGATCAGACGAGTGCGGATCACTCCTACGGCACTGTCTGATGTCTGGATTTGGGCCCCTCCTGGCCGCTCGGAAGGTGCAGGGGAGTTCAGATTTAGCAGCTGCTACGACCTTGTTCGCCCCCACTTCGATGATATGGAGGAGTACGACTTTGTCTGGGGGAAGGGGCTTGCCAGGAAGATGCAACTGTCTGCATACAAACTGGTGCTGGGCCGGTTGCTTACTAGGGACAGACTGCTTCGGTTCGGGGTTTCTGTCCCTGACCCTAAGTGTGTTTTGTGTGAGACAGATAATGAATCCATTGGGCATCTGTTCTTTCAGTGCCATGTGGCGTGGAGCATCTGGGCAGAGCAGAGCCGGAGACACTTAGGAGGGGTTGGAAGGGAGCGTGACTTCAGAGAAATCCTTAAGTGGATTGGTGATTGCAGGGACAAGGAGCAGAGCTGGGCCAGGCGTGCTAGATTGAGACTTGCTGCTTCAGTTTGGCATGTCTGGAGGGAGAGGAACCGGCGCATTTATGAGGGACTGTCCACCCCACTGGTGGACATCCTTCATAACATTGAGTCGGATGTACTAGTAATGTCCCCCTGAGTTGGGATTGTATCTCTATGTTGTAACCTTATTGAGATGGTTGTGGAATAAAATTTACCATTTTTCCAAAAAAAATATATATATATATATATTCTGTCTGTGGATGTATGTAGCTCCAATTTATTTATCTGTATCACCCAAATGTCCCATGTGTATGGACAATCAAAGAACAAATATATGATCGATTCGTTGTCTTGTCTGCATAATATGCACCATTGTCCGTGTAATTGAACCCTCAATCTTACAAGTCTATCCAGCATTGCCAATCTCCCTTTTAGAATACATCGCTATACTTCATTTTAGAAGCTATGTTTTTCAAAGCGTCCTTCCACTCCAACCGATCATCACACCTGTGTATCTCTATTAGGACGTTGTAGATGTCCTTGGCAAGTTACGACCGACTGGATGGTGCTCCAAGCGCCATGCTCCCTGCCTAATCATGATGCTGACTGTCTCATCTCGGCCCATAGTTGCATAACTCTGCCATCCCAATTGTTGTACAGTACTATGATGATGATGTAGCCACGGATCAAACCACAAATTAGTATCCGTTCTAGTACCGATAATCCGAACCAGTATGTGGGTGATCTTCTCCCAATACTTCAATATAATTTTGTATGTAACTGAAAAATTGTTATTAACCTGCTAGACCCAGAAGTTAGATTTCATCAAGTACCTATTCTGTGTCCATCTTGCACAAAGCGATCTCCCTTCGAGAAATTTTCATGTCAATTTTAGTGCAGCTATGTCTCGTAAAGTAATGAGTTATCTCAGTCCAACTCCCCCCTCTTCTTTCGGTCAGCATAACTCATCCCATGCTATCGCATGTACTCTACCATGCCAGACTAAGTCAGCACAGATTTGTTCCACTTTCCGAATGGTCGCCACTGGTAACATGATAGACTGAAGCTAGAAGAGAGTAATGGCAGAAATAACCGATCGTACCAATTCGATGTGACCTCCAAAGGACAAGAGTTGGCCTTCCAACCTTCTACTCTTTTTTGCATATAATCAACCATAGTCTTGCACTCTTGTGCTCGGACGTAATTGATCGATAGTGGCAATCCCAAATATTTCACTGGTAGGCAACCCTTTTCAATCTGGAGTTTATCTATAAGCTCCTCCTGGTTCGGACATCTCGAGTTGAAATACACTTTGTTTTTATCTCAATTGAGTTACAGACTCATTAGCTGGCCAAATTCTTCCATAATCCTAGCTACAACGTTTATTTCCCTGTTTGTAGGTACCATGAACAATAATAGATTATCAGCATAAATCAAATGAGATACGGTAGGAGACACCTTCTTATATAATGGAACAATATGCGACTTTGAGATTGTCATGTCCATTAGGCACGTGAAGTACTCCATGACCATTGTGAATAAGTACGGGATAGTGGATCCCCCTGTTGGAGACTCCGGCTGCTAGAAAAGAATCAATATGGTTGTCCGCTAATCTATGATACCCGGACTCGGCACTTTAGGCCGAAGTACCCGGGTCGACACGACCTGACACGGGTATGGGTACGAAATCCGGGTCAGACTCGTGAGGATGACTAGCGGACACGGCTCTTGAGAACATATTCATAGAACAAATAAATGATAAAAATTCAAAGAACAGGATGATTTCTAGTAATAAATCCACCAAATATAAATATATATATGTATGTATAATTTTATATGGATATGTTGATGGTCGAATCTACCGAATTAGAGGAGAGGGCAGGTGGAGACGTCCTTCTTCTTCGTTGTTGAAAACTCAGTGAGAGAAATAGACGCCTCCTCTTCTTCTTCTTCTTCATTGGGATACTGAGAGAGAGAGAGAGAGAGAGAGTGGTCTGTGGTTTGGTTCTTTGGGTTTGAGATGGTGAATAAATGGGGGGGAGATGAAGAGGTGGAGTGAGTTGGCATCTGTACTTGGCATTTGGCAAGTGTGCACTGTTATTTTGTTTTATTTTTTTAGCTTAGGAAATGGCACCTGTACTTGACAAGTGTGTATTGTTCACCGGATATATTTAGGTCCGGTTGTTTCTTTTAGAAGAGTTCCATTTTTTTTTTCCATAGAGTAAGTTAAGTAATATATTTCAGTTTTGAAGTATTATTAATGGGTATTGTTAATGTATTATTATCAATGTAAAATAAATAATTTTCTGCTAAAAAGTGTCATGCTAAAAAATATGCAATTTAAGAAACATAAGTGTTGTACTTAACTTGTAACCAGTTTATAAAAAAATTTCATACAAATTATCAAAAAAATTAAAAAAGATATGTAAAAAAATAGTTTGAGAACAGGGGCGGAGCCAGGATTAAAATTATGGAGGAGACGTGTAATAAATCCTTAAAGCTGTCATGTTAATTGGACTTCAATAGAAAAAATATACTAAAACTCAAACAAGAATGAGCAAGAAAAAGACAATATTTTTCAAATTGTTACAAAAGGGGAAGCAAAACATTATAAATAAAAGATTTCTAAAACATGTAAAATATTTAATAAAGTGTTGGAGGTGAGGTTTGAACTTGTAACCTCTAGATTAAAAGTCCAAAACATTACCACTTGAGGTAACTTGTTCTTTGGACATTAATGGGTCAAACTAATATATATTGTATACTTGTAAAAACATTCTATATAGTAATCAACATTTTTTTTTAAATGGGGGGCCGTGGCCCCCCTTGGACCCTATGTAGATTCGTCCCTGTTTGAGAAGTTTGTAAACGAAGAATAGATACACCTTGAGAAGGTCATTTTAGTTTATTTCAAAATTGTCAAGTCCAAAAAGTTTTTCCTAAGGACATTAAAAACTATAAATAAATAAAAACATCCATACTAAGGACGTGCAAGGTCGGCCCTGACCCAGAATAGCTAAGACGACCGTCCAGGACCCAAGGGCCAAGAGGACCCAAAAAGTCAATTTATATATATACACTAATAATTTCGTTTCTAAAATATAACTAGTAGTCTAGTATATACTATGGTTCTCTTTTAACACAAAATCTTGGTGGGGCATTTTTAAAAAAGATATTACTTCCACTAAAAAAAGAATATACTACATCCAACAAGATTTGATTTCAAAAAATTTGGTTTACAAATATATATTCTAACCAACTGAGTTACAACAAACTTATGTATTAGTTAAATTTTACCAAATTCTGTATAGAAAACTTATTAAAAAAATTAAAAAAAAAAATCAAAACACCTTTACTGAGGGTGTTTTGGACTTAGTAAAAAAACTTGAAAAACATTATAGACTTTACAATTTTGAAACGGACTAAGGTTGTATCTGTTTTTTATTGCAAATTTTTCAAACTATTTTCTTTTTTGTACTTTTTATAAAATTTGATGCTTCGTATAAAAATTTACGAATTTATAATCATTCTGCCAACTATAACTAACAAAATAACTCTATCCTCACGAGCCAATTTATAGTGTTATTTAGTCTAGGAACGTGAAAATAGAGTTATTTAATTTAATTTTTATTTAATTTAGTTACATGGTAAAGTAGGAACATATTGCTTGTTTAAAGGAAAAATAAAATAAAATTATATATATTTTATTTTTTTATAATGTAGGTTCAAATATTTAGTTTAGCCTGAATATGACTTAGATGGATAAAGAAATAGAGAGTAAATAGTAAATAATAATAGTTACTTTTATTATTATTTATTATGTAATTAAAACTAATTAAATTTTAAAATAAATTTAAAATAATAAATTTGTCACTTCCAAGAAACATCCAAACAATGGTTAATATATCTGGACCAATTAAGTATCCTCCTTGTAATGAAATGTGATGTCTCAACTCTCAACTTGTGTTAAGCTTCCTTAATTAACGACACTTATTGTCGATACTGAATAAAAATAGGACTGTAAAACGATTCAAACAGTTCGCGTTCGGCTCGGTCCAAGCTTGGTTCAAAGCTCGTTCGTGGGCTGGTCGGTACTGAGCTCGATCGACTCTTTTTTATGTTTGAAGGGATGTTCAAACAGAGTACGACTATAGGTTATTCAACTCGGTCTTGTTTGCAAATAGGCTCGAGCTCAGCTCGATTTCTCATATCAGGGCATCCTCCTAGTATAAGATGTCTTTATTAATGGATTATCTTAGAAATTTTACTCTTCGTTCATATTTGTTTAAGCTCGCTAGCTAAAGCAAGTCGAGCTTGATATGTTACAGTCTCTAATCGAACCGAGTTCAAACACCATTTATGAGCTCGACTCTAATCAAACTTGTTTAATAGTTTAGTCGAACCGAGTTCAAACACTCTTTGTTCGAGCTCGTTCGTTCGATTTTTAGCCCTAAATAAAAATGTTATGATCTTTCTCGTCGTTCCACATGGTAATGACTTTTCTCTTCCCGTTAACGAGATTATCAGCATCAAAAGACTTGGGCTCGAGCTCGATTTGCACCTAGCCCGAATATATTCAATATTTAAAATCATAATCAAATATATTCAATATTTAAATTATATTTAAACTACATGTATATAGAGTTCTAAAGAAATGTTTATAACAAGTTCTAATTAAAATATATTTGAATAAGATATAAGATAACCCAACCCATTCAATTTCGGGTCAAAATATAGATTTTTTTTTTATATCGGAAAACAAATAATATGAATAAATTATTAAAATTTTAAAGTTATATATTTAGACACAAATTTAATTGTTTTAAAAAAAATTCTTAAAAGTTTTAAAATTAAATAAAATAATAGTTGGACATATCAAAACTAATACAAATTGAATACTAAACATCTGTACGGGTTGGATACAAATTAGATTAATCCAAATTGGATAATTAACACAAATTGGATACAAATTAATTCAAATTGGACACTTAAGATAACATTCATATCATTGGATATAGAAAATAATATTAATTTGGATATATATCATACATCAACAAATATGGTCACAAGGACATCCCTTGCTCCACGTATGGTCACAAGAAGAGAGCTCATACGGTGACAACGACATGTGGTCTGGTCACTTGCTAAAATGCATGCAAGCATGTGCTCGTCTCCACAATATGTGGTCAAAGAAGACCAAGCACCACTAGCTCCGTACTCCACTCACATGCAGAGCACAGAAGATGAAGCAATACTCCACCTCATGTAGCACAAAAGATGAAGAGACATGCATAAAAAACGAAGTTCATTTGGGGTGCCCCAGTAGTGATGTAAACATAAAAAAAAGCATTTAGTTAGAAAAGAAAAGGACTATGA
This sequence comes from Iris pallida, assembly GCA_029216955.1. Taxonomy (NCBI): domain Eukaryota; kingdom Viridiplantae; phylum Streptophyta; class Magnoliopsida; order Asparagales; family Iridaceae; genus Iris; species Iris pallida. Next base: position 80,130,915 of record JANAVB010003400.1, read on the forward strand.
AAAAAAAATCCAAGTAATCTTCGGTCTTCACAATTCACATTCTCTTCTTTTACATTATGCACAATGTCGTCTTCTTACCAGCGTCCAAACAAAGTTCAAGGATTTCATGACAAACCCTTATGGAATCATGTAAAAGTTCTTAATTTAGCTACGGGTGGAGGTGGAAATAGAAGTTGGGTTTGCAACTACTGTAGTAAGAAGGTGACCGGGTCTTATACAAAAGTGCGAGCATATTTGTTAAGACTTCCTAACTATGGAGTTGAAGCCTGCAAGGTGGTCGAAGGTGAAATACTTGAAGCACTCAAGAAGGAGAATGAAGATGTTGAACGAAAGAAGGCTCAAGAAGTTTCAAATGCAATAAAGAATGCTGCATACATTACTTTACCTGAAGATACAGATCTTGTGCAACCAAAGAAAAGAAAGGGGGGTCTCGAGGTTGCCTTCAACGCTCTTAATAGAGATATTGCCGACAAAGAATTTGCTCGTGCTATTTACGCGAGCGGTTTATCGTTCAATATTGCTAAATCTCCTTATTCGAAAATATATACAAACTTTAGCAAACAACAATTTAGCAGGTTATGTTCCTCCTTGTACCGTTCAATATTGTCTCATTATATTCAAAAATGTTTACAAAGTCTAACAAACAATAATTTTGCAAGTTATGCTCCTCCATCATTTGATAGACTTCGCACAACATTACTTGCACAAGAGAAGGAGCACGTCAAAAGTCTACTACAACCTATCAAGGACACATGGAAGGATAAAGGTGTTTCTATAGTTTCAGATGGTTGGACAGATAGGCAGCGACGACCACTGATAAATATTATGGTCGTATCTTCAGCTGGGACAATGTTTATAAAAGCAATTGATTCGAGTGGATGTACTAAGGATGCAGACTATGTAGCGGATGTGTTTATGCAAGCAATCAAAGAAGTAGGAGAAGAAAATATTGTTCAAATTATAACGGACAATGCAAGTAATTACAAGGCTGCTGGGTTAATTATTGAAACAAACATCCAACAATATTTTGGACTCCATGCGTAGTGCACAACTTGAATCTAGCATTGAAGAGCATATGTGCACCATCAGAAAAGAATTCTCATTACGCGCAATGTAAGTGGATTTCTGACTTGATTAATGAAGTGCAAAATATTCGAAATTTTGTGGAAATCATAGCATGGCCTTGTTTATATTTAACAAATGCTCATAGTTGGCTTTGTTAAGAGTTGCGAATACAAGGTTTGCTTCAAGCATTATCATGTGTATACGTTTGAAAGAAGTAAGATCACCTCTTGAAAAAATGGTGATGGATGTTGACTGGAAAGTATATAGGGGAGATGGTAACTCTTTGGTCGAACTTAAAGCACGTGAGGTAAAAGCATCCATTGTCAGTGACTCATTTTGGGACAAAGTTGAATATTTGATTAATTTTACTGAACCTATCCTTGACATGCTAAGATTGGCCGACACAGATGCTTTTGTTTTGCATTTAATTTATGATATATGGGATAAGATGATCGAAAATGTGAAAAAGGTTATTTTTGAACATAACAAAATTGATGAAATATGTAGGAATAACCTTTTTGATGTTATTCATCAAATTCTGGAAACCAGATGGAACAAGAGCAATACTCCTTTGCATTGCATGGCGCATTCATTGGTTCCTAAATACTATTCTAATGCTTGGCTACAAGGGGGAAGCAATGGGTCAACCCGGATAGCCCCACATCAGGATAAAGAGGTCTCCATCAATAGGAGCAAATGTTTCAAACAACTCTTCAAAAATGCCAATGATCTTCAAAATGTTTATGTTGAATATGGTGCTTTCTCAAGTGGCTCTAACTATTTCAGCGAGCCTCATGTCATTGAGGGAAGAATATATGAAGAACCTATTTCTTGGTGGGCTAATCATGGCACATCAACACCCTTACTACAAGCCTTGGCTTTTAAATTACTTGGGTAACCAGCTTCTTCCTCTTCTTCGGAGAGAAACTGGAGCACATATTCTATGATCCAAAGTATCAAAAGAAGTCGTTTGGCAACCCAAAGAGTTGATGACCTAGTATTTGTGCATTGCAATCTCCGTCTCCTGTCAAGAAAAAGTCAGGATAATCAAGGAGTGACAAAAGAATGGGACATTGGTAACTTTTTTATTACTAAACTGATGTTTTCTCTAGATAAACTATTTTTTTTAACATATAAGCATATCCACGTCTGTGAAATGATCAAATCTGCTCCACTGCTTACACATAATTATTTACATCAGCTATATAAACATGGCCCAAATTTACGTGCCCTACTAGGAAGGAAAGAATAAAGTAAAAAAAGGAACTTTTAATAAATTATATTTGTTGTTGACATGAAAATATATGTATCCACTGCAAGCACAGATGGTTAACCATTATACTTGGTTTAAACTTTCAATCAAACAATGTTCTTCTTTATAAAATGGACCACTGCATGTTATAAAATGGACAACTGCAGGTTAACCATTATACTTGTTATTTTGTCATATTAGGCATAAAAGTAAAATTTAGCATCTGTAGTTATTATTTTTCTATGTTTTGCATGATGGTTAATTGTCATAATAGACCTATCATGTAAGAATTCAACTAAACGGTCAATTTGATATCAGTTAACTTTTTTTTATAGGTGGGGATGAATATTCCATAGATAGGGAAGAGATTGAATCAAGTGAATTTGGAGCAATTTCTATTCAGGAACCACAAGTTTCTCTTCACGAACCACAAACTGAAAAGATGATATTTGAGGAGGAGGAAGACTAATGAGTTGGCAAGAAGTTAACAACAGGAAGAGGAAGATCTGAACTTGGAGACTTAATGCAGCAAAGCAACCATCTTTTGCCTTTTTTGGACTTGTTATGTACTTATGTGTCTGGTGCAAATTCATACGTTTTGCAAGTTTGATTTAGTATCCAAAACAATTTCTCGGTCACATTTAAGGCCATTCTGAGATGTCGACCGGTGCTTCAGACCGCTATCTGCAGGAACATGAAGGATGGGACGACGACTGACCTATGGCTTGATCCTTGGGTGGGTTCCAGATCCTTACTCGAGATATTGGGAGGTCAGCTAGACAGAGAAGCGGGCAGGGGTCTCACTTGCAGCCGGATCATCAGAGATGGAGTTTGGAGGCCAGAAGCATATCCTTATACTACTCAGCTTGCCGAGGAGATCCGACTTGTTACTATTGACGAGAGCCAGCAGGCAGATTCTTGGAGCTGGGCCAGCCCAGGTACGGGAGGCGGATCAGGCTTATTCTGCTTCCGTAGCTGCTACGACCTGATTCGATCCCACCATGACAGGGCTGAAGAGGTGGACTTCATTTGGGGCAAGGGGGTTGCACGAAAAATGCAATTATGTGCTTACCGTCTCCTTCGAGGTAGACTGATGACGAGAGACAGACTCCTCAGGTTTGGGATGCAGATTCCGGATGCCAAATGTGTGCTATGTAATGAGGAGGATGAGTCTATGGGGCATATCTTCTTTGTATGCCCGGTGTCCTGGCACATTTGGACCGAGCAGTGTTCGCAGCTGAGAGGAGGAGTTGGGACGGATAAAGACATCCGGAGCATCCTCAGCTGGATCCGAGACCACAGCGGCAGGGATCCGGGGCGGGCTAGAAGAGCCAGAGTTCGTCTCGCCGCGTCTGCTTGGCACATCTGGAAGGAGCGAAACAGACATATTTTCGAGGGCTTGACTACCCCCCTATTGGAATTCTACATAGCATAGAATTCGATGTATCAGTAATGGTCCCCTAATACTATAGTTTGGGGGTTCGGGAAGTTGTGAGATTATGTATTGTAATACTTTTTCCGCTATATGCGAGGAATAAATTCACCCTTATTCCAAATATATATATATATATATATATATATATATATATATATATATATATATATATGTCAGTCATAAATATATAAACATGCCAAAGTTAGACATAGGAATTAAATAGGTTCTGTGGTTAGTAGGAGTATATATAACTTCTGTTCTGGCAGTGTTGGTCCCTGTGTTCGATCCTTGTGACTCTGAGAAGTCAAATTTTTTTAACACAATTAGGGCACCATAGTGGTGCCACCATAAAACATCTTATAGAGGGGAGAGAAACATTTCAGCCGAAATGTTTCTCCCCCTCCCCCTCCGCTGGGCACCCCCTCCCCCTCCGCTGGACTCCCCCTCCCCCTCCACCATCGTGATCCCTCCACCGCTGGACTCCCCTCTCCCCCTCCACCACAGGCCTCGACTGGCCAGACGTTCCAGATAGCGCCGACGGTCGAGGAGGCGTTCCAGACGGCGGCGGCGATGGCAGCGGCGAAGCTTACCTGAAATTTAGGTAAGTTTTCTTCCTAATTTCTCTCTGATCTCTTGTTTGCTTTGTAATTTGTGGTTCCATGTGAGAAATTTGGGTTCTATTTATAGAAATTTCACTCCTAACTGTTACCAATTCACATTATTGCTTTTTTCTATGGGATTGGACGTCTGTCAAGGTTTTGTTTTTGTCGGAGATTCGATTCTCTCTTTTCTTTTTCTGCCACGAACCCTGTATCGGCCGGTATCGGCGTGTGTCGGTCGGTATCGGCCGGTATCGGTTTGTATCGGACCGTATCGGGGCCGTATCGGCTGATACGAGCCGATACAAACCGTTTAGCCGCCGTCTTGCCCGATCCCCATTTTTTGGGGGTGTATCGAATCGGCTAATGGCAAATCCGATCCGATACGACCGATACGTATCGGTATCGACCGATACGTATCGGTATCGACCGATACGTATCGGTATCGACCGATACTTTAATCCTTTATTACAAATGGATTTTCACTATCAAGGTGAAACATGATGGCTCTCTTGATCACCTAAAGGCTTTCCGGTGGCCAAAAGATATTCTCAGACCTATGGTGAGATTATTTTGAGACCTTTTCTCCGGTTGCCAAAATGACATCTGTTCGCGTACTGTTGGCCTTAGGGTTCGCTATGACTAGCTATTGCTTCAGCTGGATATCAAAAATGCTTTCAACCACAGGGATCTTGATGAAGAAGTATATGTGTCACTTGCAGAAGGCCTTCTATGGTCTAAAACAATCACCTCGTGCGTGGTTTGGCCGATTTACACATGTGGTTACTTAGTTTGGTCTGTGTCAATCAAAGAAGGATCATTCGGTATTCTACCGACAGACATTAGTTGGAAGGATACTACTTGGTGTTTATGTTGATGATATTGATCACGGGAGACGACAGTCAGGGTATTGCAAGCCTCAAGAAGTTTCTGAGAGAACAATTTCAAATCAAGGATATGGGATCCCTGAACTATTTCTTGGGCATTGAGGTCACAGGGAGTAAGCAGGACATTGTAATGTCCCAGAGAAAGTATCTGCTGGACATACTAAATGATGCAGACGTGATGCAAGCCAAGGGAGCAATCTCACTTATAGATCCAGGAGCAAAGTTACTTCTAGACGAAGGGGCCCCGATGACCAATCCAGATTAGTATCGTCGAGTAGTTAGAAAACTCAACTACTTGGCGGTTATGACTCGTCCAGACATTTCTTTCGCAGTGAATGTTGCAAGTACATTTATAGCTTCTCCAAGGGTTCAACACTGGCAGGCAGTTCTCAGAATCCTGTGTTATCTAGTCAAGAAAACAGGAAAAAAAATTCGAATGGAGAATCATGGACACACTCGTATTGAGTGTTTTACTGCTGCTGACTGGGGAGCAAGCCTGACAGAAGACGATCTACATCCTCGATATTTATTGACGAAAATCTAGTGTCATAAGAGCAAGAAACAAAGTGTGATAATACGCTCAAGCTCAGAAGCAGAATATCGAGTAATTGCTTATGACACATCAGAGGTATTATATATGAAGCATCTTTTACAAGAACTGAAAGAAGACGCAGGATCTCAAGCGACAGATCTATGGTGTGATAACCAATTTGCTATCCATATTACCACCAACTCCGTATTTCATGAAAGGACGAAGCATATTGAAATTGATATCCACTTTGTTCATGATGAGTATACAAAGGGAGTGATAAAATTTCAACATATGAGTACCGGCGACCAAATAGCTGATATCTTCACAAAGCTTCTTTTGGGTCCTCGGATTCAATTTTTATGTAACAAGATGGACATGATTGATATCTATGCTTCAGCTAGAAGGAGGATGTTAAGTGTTATATTAGAACTATTAGTTAGTGGGCTTTAGTCCCACATTGCTTAGAACAATAGGAGAGGGGCTAGCCTCTCCTATATATATGTGTCTCTCAATATGAATAAAAATATCCAATTATTCTTCTCAACAGTTCCTAAGGTTGAGAAGGCACAAGCTTTTAGCCATAAATCAATCGATTCAATCCATGGGGAGACTAGCCTTCAATCATGAATCAATCCCTGTCCTTGTATATAAGGCCTCTTCTGATGGATCTTCAACTTGCTAAGCTCAAACCCTTTTGGGTGCCAAATTTCAGCGGACAGCAGTAGACATAAGGACCAACCTTTCTCAGAAATTAGAATATAAACATATATAACCCTCAACCCTCCACAGTTTTGGTGCACTGGCATTAACTTTAACATGGTATTACAGCAACTCAGATTCAATCCTTCTGGGGGGATTTTAATCATTTTTTTTTAAAAAAATACACTGCGTGAATCCAATCCTCTGTCCAAAATGGACCTTTGACCTATGGGGGCAGAATATAAAGAATATAACCTCACCAACTCTAGTAGAGGGGTGGTACAGTTGTAGGGACTTTAACAACCTCTAGAGAACAATTTGCAGTATAATGCACATCACTCACATCGTATCAGTTTTGCTATGTTCCTATCTGATACCAATCATCGATATTAGTCAATATCAACATTGGGCTTCTCTTCCCGGTCAATTCAGTAAAGCAAAAATATTAAAAGAAAAAAGAAAGAAGTATAAGAAAATAAGTATCGACTTAACGATTCAATCATGCTGAACAACGGTATGCTACAGTGTATCGCTAAGAGTTCTTGCTAAATATGTAACCATTACCATATGTCAAAATTGCGTATCTATAACTTCCCAAACGTTCGTCCATCTTATATTATTACATTCAAAACTACTTATTGCACCAGGTGTAGCAAGTAAATAGACAATATATATTGTGGATGACCAACTCATCATTCTTGACTATTTTCCATTCAAAGCTAACAAGAAATAATAGTTCATAATATCGGCCAGTATCAATACTGAAACCAACACCACCGAAACTGCATAAATCAACCAATTCAAAACTACCATAGCCCTCCGAAGCCCCAAAATTGCCAATAAGGGCCTGAACCGATTCCACGATATTGTAAACCATGCAAGAAAAAAATATAATACATAAAAAATATGGCTAAAATGTATCAAACCTATTTCTAGGTGCTGAATAATGTTTTAGTTATCCTTTGGCTTTCTGAAACAAAGAACACCAAAACTACAACCCGGAACTGCCGAAGAAACTGACAGTAATACGAAGGGTCCAAAACCCGCTCTGATAACGAGATTGCCAACCTTGTTTTAATTCCTTTCCTAACAATCCTGACAAGGTTGTTAATAAGGGTACATCTTACCTTGACTGCATATCTCAAACACAAAAAAATTCAATTAACTGCTTGAGAAAATTCAAACGTGTGAGAAACAATTGATCTTTACATGATGAACTTCAAAAAAATTGTAGGCTCTTTCTCATACAGCCACTGCCTCGAAGGTTCTTTGAGGAGTTCATGCCTATCCTTGTGGTTTTCTTCAAGAACATCATGTTCCTTCACATGTACTGGCTAGAAAGACGAACCTTTTATAGATGTCAAGCTATCAGGATATATCGGGTGAGGCTTGCCATGAAAGTAAAAAATTCCTAGCCTATCTTATTTGTGTTGCAACTAAATAATCAAGGAGCTACAACCCGGCAGTAGTTTTATCGAATGTGAGGCTGTTAGAGTTATTATTGTTACTTATCATATGTAGGTACAATGAAGTAGTTGTGGGTATATTTACTATCATGCATATTAATATAAACACACATGAGGTGCAACCTAGGAATTAAGTTCTTACGGTCTATTTTCTCATTCTCTCTCTCCTCATTTTTCCTTTCTCTTCTCTTCAAACTTCACTTGGTAGCAGAGCAACTTGAAGTTACAGTAAAGTAGTTGTCAGCGTTGTTTGATGGTTGCGTTTTTGCCTATTTTTCGTGATTCATCGTTCATGGTTTGTTTATCAGTTCTAGGGTTTCTACAGATCTTGATATTCGTGGTTGATAGTCGTTGTTGGTTGTAATCTCTAGGATTTCTATAGATCTTCACTGGTTGTTCGTTGTCAGTTGTGGTTCGTTGTCAGATCTAGGATTCCAAAAATCTAGTCTTTCTGTTGCATCTGCAAGTATTGTGGTGACCGAATCTTCTGTTTAGGTTAATAGTGCTGGTTGTGGCGGAGGTGGTCTTCCTTTTACTGTTACTCAAAATGATGAATTGAAAAAAAAAAAAAAAAAATCAATCATCGCAGTAAAACTCAATGGTGCGAACTACCTTGCATGATCCAAGTCTATCAAAGTAGTATTGAAGGCGAAGAAGTTAAAAAATTACAGAAGAACCCCCGTCTGAGACATCTACTGAGTATAAGGATTGGATTAATGTAGATGCATATGTTATATCGTGGTTGTCGCATAGTATGGAGCCGCATATCGTCTCTAATATTTAATAGTATGAATCCTCCAAACAAATTTGGACATCTCTGAAAGAATTATATTCGCAGAAGTAGAATATAGCCCGTATCTATGAGTTGTACGAGTTATTATTCAATACAAAGCAGAATGGGAAGCATGTGAATGAATATTTGGCTTCAAAAAAGACTTTATGGGAGGAACTATTGTAATATCATCTTGTTACTACTGATTTAAAGGAAGCTAAATGACAAAGGAAAGAATTTAACATTTCATTTATGCTAGCCGGCTTATAAGGCTCAAATCCTTGTTAGAGATAAGTTACTTACAGTGGCATACTTTCTCCAGTCTTAATCGTTCCTTTCTAGGATAGAGTTTTGTGGCGTCGAGTAATAACTCTTTTGCCTTAGTTACTAGTGTTATTGGTCATAGTGGTGGACATAGTGGTTGTCGTGCTGGCGAACGTGGTGGTCATAGTTTTGGCCGAGGAGGTGGCCATAGTGGTAGAGACAGTAGTCATGGTGGTGTGGTTAACCATAGAAATGTAACTATTGTGGAACACTCAGTCACATCAAAGGCTAATGTTGTGACAAGTGGGATAAACTAGAATATACACATCAAGTACATGATAAAAATATACAGTCTCACGTTAGCACTTCTACTCTCCTAGAGAAGATGCTTCCGGTTTCAATTAGATTTCAACTTATAATACCTTATTTCCAGTTGAACAAATCCTCCAAAAGTTAAACGTGCTTGCTAGTACCACCTCCTAACCTACTGCAACAATAGCATATAGGTAATCATGTCTTTGTGGCAACCCAGTCACCATCCACCTCTTGGGTCATTGACTCAGGAGCAAGTTCTCACATGTATGGTATATACTCTTTTTCATAATAGAAGCCCTATGAAACATAACATTATCTTGGCTGGTAGGTCTACTCGTCCTATTTAGGAAAGATATTATTCACCCTACTCAATCAGTTTCATTATATGTGTTTAATTTTTCTTTCAATTTTCTATCTGTGAACCAATTAACCAGATCTTACAATGTTCTGTAACATTTTTATCAATTCTTATGTTTTTCAAGACCTTAACGAAGAAGATGACTGGTTCAGGGCATAAAACAGGTAGGTTGTATTACTTGGAGTTATCTAGAAAGGCTTTACTTTAGTTTCTACTTATCCGTTGCAGTGGTACATCGTTTGGGCCATCCATCTCTGGCTAAGTTGCATCAATTTGTTCCTAGTTTGAGTCATGTTTAAGCATCATCGTAGTTCTTTTTCTCATTGTGTTGAGAATCGTTAGTTGCAGTCTTTTGAAGTTGTTCGTTCTTATATTTGGGGTCCGCCTAGAGTCAAAAGTCCAACAGGATTTCAGTATATTGTTATTTTTGTTGACAATATTCCAAAATGACTTGGTGTTATTTAATGAAAGAAAAAGTTGAGTTTCCAAATTTGTTATGCACACTTTATAATAAAGTCTATGTTTAGTTGGATAAAGATATCAAAATTTTGCATTTTGATAATATTTTGCAGTATACTTAATCGTCTTTGAACACTTTATGTGTTGATCGTGGCATGATTCACAAAACAAGTTGTGTTTGTACCTCTCAATAAAATGGTATAGCCGAACGCAAATATCGACACCTTTTAGATATGGCTCGAACTTGCATGTTTAATATGCATGTCCATAAACAGTATTGGACAGATGTCGTTCTTACTACATGTTATCTAATTAATCGCATGACATTATCTATATTGAATAACCAAGTCTCATTCTCTATGTTACATCCAAATGTCTCTCCACTTTCTTTACCTCCTCGAGTGTTTGGGTGTATCACTTTTGTTCACAACTTGGAACCTAACCGACACAAGTTGGCTCCTCAATCTCTAAATTGTGTGTTTCTTGGTTATCCTCATACTCAAAAATGTTATCGTTGTTAGTCCACAGTTAACGTTAGTATTATGTCAGTGCAAATGTTACTCTCTTTGAGTTTACCATTGTCTTTCTTTCAGAGATCCAAGGATAGGGCAATGGTTTACAGAATTCAGCCGTCGACCAATCAGCTTTCGTGTCTGCAGTTTCTTCTCCCATCATCACAAATTCAGGTAATATTCCTATTGCTCTCAATAAAAAAATGTCTCTATACCACAAAAAAAAGCATTCCATCTAATGTTTTCTTATACTATGCTTTACCATTTCATGCATTTGTTGTTTTATTGTCTTCCATTTCCAAAACTTACAAACAGACTATGTCATCTTCTGGTTATAAACTTACATCATTTCATGTTGGGAAGCAAATTGTGGATTGTAGATGGGTGTACGCTACTAAGTATTATTAGGAGGGTTCAGTTGTGTGCCTCAACGCGCGATTAGTTGTAAAAGGATATACCCTGGTGTGGATTATATGGAGACTTTCACTCCAATGACTCGGTTGAATTCAGTCTGTATTCGTATCTCCGTGGCGATCAATCGTCAATAGCCTATGTATCAGCTGGATATAAAGAATACTTTCTTGCATGGTGACTTATAGGAGGAGATTTATATTGATCAACCATCGGAGAATGTTGTGGTTGGAAGTAAAAATCTCTTATGTTGATTGAAGAAAGCATTATATGGACTAAAATAGTCACCTCGAGCTTGGTTTAACAAGTTCAGTTCAGTTCTCATCATTATGGATTTCAGCACACCATATCAAATCATTCAGTATTTTGGTATTCTTCCTCAGCATGTATTATCGTATTAATTATTTATGTTGATGAGATCATTATATATGAGAATGATCATATTGGGATTATAAACTTGAAGGCTTACCTTAGTCGTCAATTACTAAGGATTTGGATCTTCGATATTTTTTTGGAATCGAGGTTGCTCGATCTAAGAAGGCTATGCATCTATCACAGCGCAAGTATGTTCTAAACTTGCTCTCAAAGACTAGGATGTTGGTGTGTCGGACAGTTGAGACTCCTATGGATTATCATGACAAGCTTGATGCTGACAGAGGAGACTTATTTGAGAATGCTAGACATTATAGACGACTGGACGAAAAACTTATATATCTTTCTATTATACGATGAAACATCACAAATGCAATTGGAGTAGTTAGCCAGTTTATGCATACCCCTCGGCAACTACATTGAGAACCTCTCTCACATTCAACGATACTTGAAGGGTGCACTTAGAAAAGATTTGTTGTACAAACATAACTAGTTATAGTGACGGGATTCAGTAGTGCTGATTATACAGACAGTCGTAGTGATATGAGGTCTACTTCTAGCTCTTGTACATTTGTGGGTGACAATTTTGTGACATGACATACAAGCAGAATATAGTAGCTCGTTCTAGTACAGAGACCGAGTACCGTGTAATGACTCATACATCTTCTGAGATAATGTGGGTGCACTCTCTTCTTCATGAAAATGGGATTGTGGTTCCTATCCCTTTGGAGATGTATTCTGACAACCAATTAACAATTTTTATTGCAAGTAAACTAGTGTTTCATGAGTGCACTAAGAAGATCGAGGTGGATTGTCATTTTGTTCGTGATTTGTTGCTGAAAAAATAGATTATCACTCCATACGTTAGGTTTGAGGATCAGTTAGTTAATATCCTCACCAAACTACTTGCATGCGGTCCATTTTCTAATTTATGTTGCAAGATGGGAATGTATGATCTCTATGTGCCAGCTTGACGGAGGGTGTTAGAGTTATTAGTTTTATTTATCTTATATGAGTACAGTGATGTAATTGTGGGTGTATTTATTATCATGCATATTAATATAAATATACATGAGGTGCAACCTAGAGATTAAGTCCTGGTAGTCTCTTTTCTTATTTTCTTTGACAGATTGCTAGTATCTATGACCGAGAAGGTTCTTTACACAATCATGAGATTGGTGGCATTTATCACATTGCAGTGTAATGCCAATATTGCCAATTAGTTTTGGTAGGCCATTAAGCATTCTTTGCCACCTCTGTCACATGTACAGTCACCATGGACCTACCACTTTGCAGAATTATAAAATGGATTAATAAAATGAAAGTTTCTCGGCCTACTAACTGTATACCCTCCGTATCATCAGCCACTATTATCGGCAAAGAAGTCTAGAGAAGCACACACATTTGGGGTCTCACCCATAGGAACCCACAAGCTAGAATTGAACCTCAAACTTTTGCACCTCAACTGATTCTGGAAATTTATTTAGCCGATGGGCTTTATTTAAGAAGCACATACAACATCAGGAACAGTTCAACTACCTCGAAATAAAAATGGTCTTCTAATGCATGAGGAATTAATGATAAAGAAGAAACTCCCCCAATTCATTTCTGAATAGTTTGTGAAAGCAACAGCTTGGGGGGTCTCACGCCTACTGCAACACTTATCGTCTTCAACCAAATATTCACTTGAAAGTTGAAACATATGTGCAACTCATTGTAAAATTCTAGAAATATATTTAACTTTGTTAGGAAAACCTAAGATGTACTCCCACATCAACATGTAAATATTGACCCCAAATTGAGATTCAAAAGAGCATCTACGCATGCTCACTAATGAAGGGTCTGCAGAGGATTGAAAAATTAACTCAAACCACATTGCCCAAGGAAAATCTACCTACCCATCAACTAGCCATCTAGATCTTATAGCATGGCTCTCTCATGCTCATAGCAACCTTAGCCAGGAATTTCACACCAACGTAAGATTTGATGCCAAGTCGACACACTGTCATAAGAACTTTGTCAATTCTCTTATGGAGTTTTTCATGCTCCCATTCTAATAAGAGAAGGCTTGTATAATGATGATGATGATGATGATGATATATGTTTCTGTGTGCAACACTTTTACCATGTGACTATATATGAGCTTGTTTACTCCAACATCGTAGACTAAAACGGGGCAACAGCATGGATTATAATTAGCTTGGAAATAAGGGGCAAGAAGATAGAAGCACCGACTTCTAGCTCACCTTGTTGAAAAGCAAGTTAGCCGAGCTTTTCGACATAAAGAGCACAAGCTTGAGCCTAAAATAAGATAGTGTACTAACAAGCCTAAGTCTAATCTAAAAAGTTTTCAGCTCGATAAACCGTGAGGCAGCTAATTTCTATTTATATATTAATATGAAAAGAAATATTTTATTTAGTTGTCCAAGGTTGGGCCTTCGTAATTTATTCCTCAATTTAATAAAATGGTGGGATGCGGCAGCAGGCCTACGAGCTGTGTGGTGCAACCGGCCTACGGAACGAATTAAGCCTTCGGGCCGGGTGGTGCAGCGGACCTACGGGCCAAGTAATGTAGGCTTTCGGACCGGGTTGAGTGAGAGGATGAACGTGAGAGTGTTGAGGTTGTACGAAGTCTCGGACTCACGTCAGGCAACCTTCTCCAAATATAAGGATGTCATGCATAGAATTAAAACATGATGGTTGAAATAGAAAAATGCTTGAGGTATTGGGATCTATAGTTGTCTATCGCGGAGTTTGCATACAATAATTTGGTCAATAAGGACAATAGGCATGAGTTCATCTGAGATAGTATTGTTATTGCCGGGAACGCCGGGGAACGCTTTTCGATGGAAAATACAGAAACTGAAACAGTTGTAAAGACAATGTTTCAAATGCAATTCCTTAAAGAAGGTTTTGCAACAGAGATCCAGAAGGATTCTGCAAATTACGAGATCTAAAAAGATATCGTAATTCACGAATAATCTAAAGAGATTTTCGTGATCGTAGCAAACTGGCAGTAGTGCCTTCTAAAAAGAAGATACTGACAGAACTACTAAAGGCAACAGAAGGGTGACAGGCGAGAGATGGAATTGCTGGGGTGAATGATCACCGTTGCTCAAAGCTTTATTCGCCCTCTGCGAACAGCTTCCAGGAACCAGCAAGGTTGACTGAAAACCTTGGAACACTCCTGCTCTTCTGACTCCTCGGAAGACGGCGAACTCCTCTGGCAATGGCTCTACTCTTCTCTCTCTGTTTCTGAAGTAACAGAACCCACGCGTACTAAAAAGTACTAGTATTTGTGTTAAAAAACACGCTCACTACTCTGTTGTGTTAAAGAACACTTAGAGTTTTCTCCCTGGAATTCTGATTTCTCCAACTCTGAGAGAGAGGAGAGAACCTGCATATATAGCCCACGGGGCGGTTGCCAAGCAGTTGCCTGAACTTCAGGGTAGTGGCTGAACCACTCCTGAAAGTACAGCAACTGCTGCAACCGTTCCCGCTCTAATATGCAGCCAGCCATACGCACTCTACGCACACTGCGTACGCTGCGCACACTGAGCACTCTATGCACGCTGCGTACGCTGCGCACACTGCGCGTACTGGGCGTACTGGGCTGCGTACTGGGCTGCGTAACTGGGCCAGCGTAACTGGGCTCGTGTAACGGGCCGCGCAACGTGGTCGCGCAAGTGGCTCGCGCAACGAGCGCAACTTAAGCGCACTATGCGCCTAGCGACGATGCTGACGTGCTAAGTGCAAAGTGCGCCAACAAAATGCCACATTACGCCTCATGAGCCCTTGAGCCCGAGTCCGAGCCCGAGCCCGAGTCCGAGTCCGAGTCCGAATCCGAGTCCGAGTCCGAGTCCGAGTCGCTAAGCTCCTACGGAGCTTAGCTCCATGGAAATAAATTTCCAAGAGCAAAAAGCTTACAGCTTCTTAATTGTTGATTAAGCCTTTATACCATTAATAATTAATCCCACATGGCACACACCCATGTGCACTACATATGCATCTCCATAAAGAGCAAAGACTCATATATATGGAGATACACATTCCTTTCTAGCCGATGTGGGACTAAAAACCAAAACTAAAGGCTAAAAACCCAACAATCCCCCACATATCTCTATATATATGAGTACGAGTGTTCCCCACAGTAACTGTCCATTATGCTTTTAGGATAGATGCCACTTAAGACTTGAATCTTCCCACGTGAGTCAAAAATCAAACTATAATACAAGAATGAACTAAGCCTTGAATTCTGTATCATAGCTGAAATTCTTTCCACTCACATAATGTAATTACATGTGCCTCTGGCTGCACATTTAAGGCCGTGTGCCAGCCTGGTTTCAGTGTATAATATTGGACGTCTACAAGTTTACCCTCAAGAGACGGCCTGATATCTCTTTGTCCATACACTATAGGTGAGTTCTTTATTAAAGAGACATGGCATGAAGCGTCCAACGCTTCCTTTGCGGTGCTACGCCGCTATGACATGGCCTTAAGCCGAGGACCTTACCCCGAATCACCGGGAACCTCATCGTAGTGTCATACTACCCGTAGCATGAGGTCTAGCCCCTTTGTAGTGCCAAACTACCCAGCATGAAGCCTTACGCTTCTGTGCGGTGTTACGCCGCTACGACATGGCTTGCAAGACCGAGGCTTTATCCCTAGCCGGGTTTACCTCATTGTGGTGTCGTGCCACCCGTAACATGAGGAACACCTCCTCTTTGTAGTGCTGACTACATCCCTCTTTAATTCAATATACAGCATTAGGCCAACTGCCTATTTGCGGTGCTATGCCGCTGTGACTTAGCTAACATAGCCGAAGCTTTACCTCCTTCGAGAACCTCATGGTGGAGTCACCGCCACACATAGCATGGAGTCACACTCCTTATAGTGCTGTGCTACCATGCTTCATGTAAAGCATACCAGACATTCCAAATGCCTGAGAACTCATTAAGGCATTTAAGCCAACCTCCCACAGGACCTGTTTTCCGTAGAAAACAACAGTAGACAACAGTGGTTATAGGTCCGTAACCTCTCCATGCCCAATAGAACATGTACCCACCGTTTCTGATATTCTTCCGATTAGTGGTCCTCCCTTGAACCAAAAGCTAGATGCCTAGTAGATAATCTTTGAACTAATAGCATAAAACTTTATGGTAGGAATACAATAATACAATATCAGAATGCCTTCAAGCCCATTTTACAAGCTGTCATCGACCAGCTGGCGCTTGAGGCCCTTGGTGAACGGATCCGCCAGGTTCTCCTGACTCCGAACATCAATTACTGCAATAACACCTCTCTTGATAAGATCGTGTACTGCCCTGTGCTTCAACCGCACAGTCCTCTTCTTCCCGTTGAAAAGGTCATTTGATGCCACCGCCGCAGTCGCCTGGTTGTCGCAGTATATCGGTATCGCCGGTATTTGCGCCCCAACCACTGGAAGATCATACATGAGCTCCCGAAGCCATTCTGCTTCCTCGGCTGCGGTATCAAGTGCAAAGAACTCAGATTCCATGGATGACCGCGAGAGCATAGTCTGCTTCTTCGACTTCCACGATATAGCAGCTCCACCCATTGTGAAAATGTATCCACCTGTGGACCTCTCGCTTTCCACCTCTGAGCACCAACTGGCATCACTGAAGCCTTCCACTACCGACGGATCTCCGCTGTAGTACAGTGCATATGTCTGAGTCTTCTTGAGATATCTCATAACCCGTTCCACAGCTTTCCAGTGTTCAACACCTGGATTGCTCGTAAAATGACTCAGCATTCCCACGACGAAAGCTATGTCAGGCCTTGTGGCAGTAGTAGCATACATCAAACTCCCGATTACGCTTGCATACTCCAGCTGCCTGACGCTTTTCCTTGAATTAGGCTTCAGCTTCAGATCACACCTGTACGGCGTATCGATCCCTGGAAGATCCCGATACCCAT
Organism: Iris pallida; assembly: GCA_029216955.1. Classification (NCBI taxonomy): domain Eukaryota; kingdom Viridiplantae; phylum Streptophyta; class Magnoliopsida; order Asparagales; family Iridaceae; genus Iris; species Iris pallida. Next base: position 80,148,250 of record JANAVB010003400.1, read on the forward strand.
AACGAGTGATCATTTTCTCAATATAATGAGACTGTGACAGCGCTAGTCCAGTGTCTGTCCGGATGATCTTGATCCCTAAGATCACATCAGCTTCCCCCAAGTCCTTCATACTGAACTTGCTTGAGATGAATTTCTTTGTCTCCGTGACACATCTAATATCCGTACCTAGGATAAGCATGTCGTCCACGTACAGACAAACGATCACACCTCTTCCATCAGCGAACTTCGTGTAAACACACTTGTCCGTATCGCTGACCATGTAGCCATTTGACCTTATAACTTTGTCAAATTTCTCATGCCACATCTTGGGAGCCTGTTTAAGACCGTACAAAGATTTTACCAACTTGCAGACTTTGTCTTCAAGACCCCTGATGACAAATCCCTCTGGCTGTTGCATGTAAATCTCTTCGGTCAGCTCGCCATTTAGGAAAGCCGTATTCACATCCATCTGATGTATCACCATCTTATGTATTGCTGCGAGAGCAATCAACATTCTGATGGTGGTCATCCGGGCTACTGGAGCATATGTGTCAAAATAGTCAATCCCCTGTTTCTGAGAAAACCCCTTGGCTACCAACCTAGCCTTGAACTTGTCAATAGTTCCGTCTGCTTTCATCTTCTTCTTGAAGATCCATTTGCATCCGATGGATTTCGCTCCTTCAGAAAGATCAACCAACACCCAAGTGTTATTTGAGGTGATGGAATCAATCTCATTGTCAATCGCCTCCTTCCAGAAAACCGCGTCTCTGGTCTTCATCGCCTCATCATAGGTAAGCGGATCTGCTTCCACATGATAGGTGACAAAGTCACTTCCGAAGTCCTTCGACCTCCTCACACGCTTAGCTGATGGCTCAGCTTGTTCTGGTTCAACCGTTGTTTCAACAACAACATCTTCTTGGACCACATCTTCATTGAAGACTTCAGTCTCTTGTGCACCCTCATTATTCTCCGGAACATCCGGAAGAACAATATTCTTGTGCCTTGCAAACTTATCTTCAAAATATTCTGCATCGCGAGATTCAATGATATGATTTGACTCAATATCAAGAAATCTCCGAGCATCACTCTTCTCGGCATACCCCAAGAAGATCGTCTTTATAGTCCTTGTCCCAAGCTTCTGAATCTTTAGATCTGGAAGCTTGACATACGCCAGACACCCCCACACTCGAATGACATTCAAGTTAGGTCTGACCTTGAACCAGAGTTCATGAGGAGTAACGTCTGAAGTTGCATGAGGCACTCTATTTAGAATATAAGTGGCCGTCAATGTAGCTTCTCCCCAGTAGCACTTAGGAAGGCCAGCAGTCAACAACATTGAATTTATCATTTCTGTCAACGTCCTGTTCTTCCTCTCAGCTACTCCGTTTGATTGAGGAGAGTACAGAGCCGTAGTCTCATTGACAATTCCATGTTCCTTACAGAACGATGCGAATTCATGAGACCTGTACTCCCCACCTCGATCACTTCTTATCCTTTTGAGTTGTTGTCCAGTCTGCCGCTCAGCTTCGGCTCTGAACTCCTTGAACTTCTCGAATGCTTCGTCTTTAGCCTTCAGCAAGTAGACGAACGCATACTTTGAGAAGTCGTCGATGAAGGTTATGAAATACTTCATCCCGGCCTTTGTAGAGAACTGTTTGAAGTCACAGATATCTGAGTGTACCAACTCCAGAAGATCTGTACTTCGATTAACCCGAGGAAAGGGTTTCCTTGTGATCTTCGTTTGAGCACAAACTTCACATTTCTCTACCTTACCCCCACACTTGGAGATAAGTCCTAGACTAGACATTCTGTTTATTCGTTTACAATAAACATGTCCTAGCCTATTATGCCACAACTCAAGAGTATAAGCAGAAGGAGTGATTTCATTAATTACATTAATTACATTGGACTGATTTACAAGCTGAATCTTGAACATTCCTTCGGTATAAAAAGCTTTTCCGAAATATGTTCCCTTGATAGACATCACCATCTGGCCAGCATTGATGTCCATTCTGAGGCCTGCATTGCAGAGTAAGCCTCCCGAGATTAGGTTCTTGGCGATAGCAGGTACGTGCTTCACGCCTTGAAGCGTCAGAGACTTGCCAGAAGTCAGCTTCAGAATAACCATCCCGATCCCTAGAACTTCAGCTTGTGCTTGGTTCGCCATCACAACCGCTTCAGAAGTGGGTGTGTAGGTGGTGAACCACTCCTTACTGGAGCAGACATGGCAGGTGGCTCCAGTATCTACCCACCGGTCTGAATCAGATCCTACAGCATCAACCTGTCCAATCATAGCAATTACATCAGTAATCATTGAGACTTTGCTAGGCTCACCTTGCTCTGATTTCTTGGCCGGTGCTGTGCATTCACTTTTGAAATGGCCCAACTGGCCACACTTGAAACAAGGCATCTTTGCCTTAGATTTCTTTGACTTGAAAGAAGTTCCCTTAACATTCAAGTTGTTAGGGTTCTTCTTCTTCTTCTGGAAATCTGCACGCTTTCCCTTTCCCTTTGGTTCCTTTGATGAAACTAAGTTTGCGTTAGCCATCTGCTTGGAAAGCGTGTCAACTTTATGTTGAGCCCTCATCTGGTCTTCAACATAAATTTCCTGCAGGAGATCTTCAAGGGTGATCTCCAGTTTCTTCCTATGCATGTTTGCATAGAACTTACTCCACCCAGCGGGGAGCTTTGAGACAATCCCTCCAACAACAAACTTGTCGGGGAGGGGCATAGCCTCGTCTTCCAACTTCTGTCGCAACTTCAGAAATTCTTTGACCTGCGGCAGCATGGACTTCTCGTCCTCAAAGAGCCATTTGTGATATTTTTCAACCACAAATATTTTGCTCCTGTTCTTGTCTTCTTCGTACAGTTTTTCCAGAGACTCCCATATGTCTCTGGCAATTGGTTTCTTACTGTAGAATTCTGCTAGAGAATCCTCCATAGCATTCAGGATAAGCAACCTGCAAATGCTATTTTCCCTTCTCCACTTGGCCTGAAGTTTAGTAGCCGCAGTGATTGCGGCAGCAGACCCAGTATCTGGAACAGTAGGTTCCTCTTCAAGCAATACGTGATCAACGTCTCTAAGTTGAAGAGTGAGATAAACCTTCCTCTTCCAGACTTGATAATGCTCTCCATCAAACTTTTCTAATTTGCAAAAGTCAGTATTGAGGAGTGAAGCATTAATATTTTCCATCGTAGCAATAAAGCTTTGAGATTGTTATTGCCGGGAACGTCGGGGCACGCTTTTCGATGGAAAATACAGAAACTGAAACAGTTGTAAAGACAATGTTTCAAATGCAATTCCTTAAAGAAGGTTTTGCAACAGAGATCCAGAAGGATTCTGCAAATTACGAGATCTAAAAAGATATCGTAATTCACGAATAATCTAAAAAGATTTTCGTGATCGTAGCAAACTGGCAGTAGTGCCTTCTAAAAAGAAGATACTGACAGAACTGCTAAAGGCAACAGAAGGGTGACAGGCGAGAGATGGAATTGCTGGGGTGAATGATCACCGTTGCTCAAAGCTTTATTCGTCCTCTGCGAACAGCTTCCAGGAACCAGCAAGGTTGACGGAAAACCTTGGAACACTCCTGCTCTTCTGACTCCTCGGAAGACGGCGAACTCCTCTGGCAATGGCTCTACTCTTCTCTCTCTGTTTCTGAAGTAACAGAACCCATGCGTACTAAAAAGTACTAGTGTTTGTGTTAAAAAACACGCTCACTACTCTGTTGTGTTAAAGAACACTTAGAGTTTTCTCCCTGGAATTCTGATTTCTCCAACTCTGAGAGAGAGGAGAGAACCTGCATATATAGCCCACGGGGCGGTTGCCAAGCAGTTGCCTGAACTTCAGGGTAGTGGCTGAACCACTCCTGAAAGTACAGCAACTGCTGCAACCGTTCCCGCTCTAATATGCAGCCAGCCATACGCACTCATGAAAGTACAGCAACTGCTGCAAGTGGCTCGCGCAACGAGCGCACTATGCGCCTAGCGACGATGCTGACGTGCTAAGTGCAAAGTGCGCCAACAAAACGCCACATTACGCCTCATGAGCCCGAGCCCGAGTCCGAGTCGCTAAGCTCCTACGGAGCTTAGCTCCATGGAAATAAATTTCCAAGAGCAAAAAGCTTACAGCTTCTTAATTGTTGATTAAGCCTTTATACCATTAATAATTAATCTCACATGGCACACACCCATGTGCACTACATGTGCATCTCCATAAAGAGCAAAGACTCATATATATGGAGATACACATTCCTTTCTAGCCGATGTGGGACTAAAAACCAAAACTAAAGGCTAAAAACCCAACAAGTATATGGGTACAAGCTAGGCAACCTACAGATATTGTTCCTATGGCACATTACCATAGAGTGTCACAATCTGCATCTGTATTGCATCACATATACACGATTCCGGAGAACTTTGCGATCGAAAGATTCCTTTGAAGTTGAAAGGAAAATTATATAAATAAACCAGTATAAATTAATATCAGAGGCTGCACAAAATCGTACCAGCGTCATCTTGTTTTAGCACTTCCGACAGAACTCTCGACGTATCGACTTCTCGAAGAGCTTCGCAGCTGATATAAGCACACAGCCTCGAGGCAGAATTGAACCACGAAGAGCCCAGAACGATATTCTGAACTTCCACATCTGAAAAACTAAAGTTATCGTTACCGAAATGGCTGTTACAAAACCAAGGGATCAAACAGACCTTCTTGTGCTCTCTGGGATTGGGGGAAGGCTCTGAGGTCGTTCCTGATCTTGGACCTCAGCGCGCGCTTCTGCTGCCGGACTGGGTCGGTGGAATTGGTCGCCATGTGGCTGCGGAAGATCGATGGGAGCTGGGTTGGGTGGTGCTGATGATGGGGCAACATAGATCTTGCCTTTTGTATTACTCGTAGAGCCAGGCTCATATTCTTTTTTTAGTCATCACTGAAACAATATCTAATTTGTTAAATGTTTAGAGCATCTCAACCCTATTGTGAGTTTGGAAAAAATGTTGCCACATGGGAATGATAAGCATTTTTTTCAAAATTACTTCTCCAATACAAATATGAAATAAATTATAAAGTTGACATGGCAAGAAAAATGTGAAGTTGGTTGTCTAGATCTAGACAATGCACCTCACAATGAATATATATATAAAAAAGAAGAAGTGAAAAAGTTGTCTTGGAAGTTGAAAAAAAGTAATTTTATTGTCTTCTCAAACTTTTGCATTGGAGAACATATTTTTATCTCATTGTCTTATGTGAATGTCATCTTGCCACATAGGAAAGACATTGTCTTATGTCTCATGCCACATAGGATTCACAACACAAAACAAGATAATAGGGTTGGAGATGCTCTTACAACTTTATGGGACGTTCTGAAAAGATAAGAAAATAAAAAGAAATTTATTAGTTTGGTTTCTAGAAGAGAATTACTAAGCACTACATTCTTGGGTTATCTAGTTTTAGGATCATACATAATATTGAAATTTTGAGTTTAGATCTCCATATTCTCTAGAATATGATTTGGGTCTCATCCTAACGGTTGACTTGACGGACCGTCCAAAACAAAAACCTAAGTGCAAAATTTTGAATACTATACGAGACCCTAAAAATAAATGAAAATATGTGAAGGTTTTGTGACTTGGGTTATTTAATTTTATCATGACCAATCGACAATGAGACTTGCGACAATTTTGTTTGCTTCTATACTGATCTGAGCAGCCACATAACCCTCATGGCAACAATTTCAATGGGGACGAGTTCATGGGCATCGTGTATCGTCAGATATCTCTCGTCATGGTCGCATTGTTGAATGCTTGCAACTTAAGAGTTCCGGAGGGTTGTCTAGCTGCTGAGATCAGATAGAAGCAAACAACAATGTCACAAGTATCATTCTCGACTAAATATTCCAAGTCACATAACCCCCATCATGCAGAAATAAATAACTCAAGTCACACAACTCTCACATATTTTCGTTTAGTTTTAGGGTCTCGTATAATATTCAAATTTTATGTTTAAGTCTCTATTTTGGACGGCAAGTAAAGTCAATCATTAGCACGAGATCCAAACCCTCTTATGGACAATATGGAGACCCAATCATAAAATTTTAATATTTTACGAGTCCCTAAAACTAAATAACCCTACATTTTTTGTAAGGGGCCAAGCAAATTATGCTTTAAATAGGTAAATAAGCAAACATCTTTAATAATAGAAAATGGAGGAGTACTGATATTATTGCTTCCAATAATATTTCTCTTAAATCGTTTATGAAGGATACATATCCTTCGTCTTTCATCGATAGTGTCGCATAATATCAGTACCAATAATCCACTTGGGTCTAGTATAAGAAAGATGTCACACCTACAATACAAGTTAAAGATGTGACATTTGGTATTCATATTTTTGTGGGTCCTTCATGGTTAGCTTAGGTGCCCATTTATATGCTTTCATGTAATCATGCTTTGTAATCTGACATTCATAAGAGATGTGACCTAATATTCCATAATAATGACATGTGATGTAAACATTTGCTTAAAATGGAGGTATGTTCATTGTGAGTGGTATGTAGGTAATCTTTCATTATGTGAGTCCTATCATGAGTGTGTCTATACTAGAAGGCATAATTGTATAATGATTTAGTCTTTTTTAACTTTCTTTGGATGTGAATGTAGATCCATGAAAAATATAGATATCATTAGAAGGCAAAATGCGCAAAAATCTATCCTCGCATAAAATATACTCAACAAAAAAATAAAACAAAAAATAGCCACACAAATAAAGCTGGATAAATATCCTGCAGAAGGAGATTTTTTTTTGCAAAAGAGGAAAGAGTCGCAGAAAGGCAAAACTGTCACGTCCCGATTCCACAAAACCGATCGTCCTCGCTAGGACGTGATGTCGCACGAGCCTAGAGTTGCACTCGCGCAAGACGAATGGCTGAAAGGGCTAATTAAAAGCTAAACAACCGAGTCACACAGAAGACATCAACGAAAAAGTAGAAGAATAAAAAAACACCAAGTGTTGACAACAAAATCAAAATTTTGTTGATAAGAACAGAACGTTACAAGGGGTTGGCTCTAGTCCAAGACTTACAATTCACTCAAGTTCGTAAGCTCTCTGAATACAAACACTCGGCTCTCTCATATCTTTCATACAAATAATCATGTCTTGAGGCATATAACTTGACGAAGGTGATGTCCACATATTATGTCCTGTATAGGTAAAGTCTTCAACCCGGTCGCACGTCTTGAAATGCCAAGGAACTCCATGACTCAACGCGTCCAAACGAGCTCCGTCTCGTACGAGCAAGTACCTGTTACCTGTGCATGAAAACTAATGGGGATGTCAGTACACAACCGTATTGGTGAGTGAGCTCCTCGCCCACCCAAACAAAACCAACATGTTTATTTAGTGAGTGCAAACTATTCTTTTTGTTGTTTTTCTAATCTTTCATCCCAAAAAAGTCTAAATCGGTAAGTTGCCAAGACTTTAGATCGATAAGTTTGTACAAATTCTTGCATAAGATATCTCCAAACTCTTGGCGGATAGATTGTCTAGAGTGTTCCTTATAATCATCTCTAGGGAGAAATCTGGATTTGTGAAGGGTAGTAGCATACATGAAAACATCAGTTTGGCATACAAAATGATGGATTCGATCAACAACAAGATCAAAGGGGTAATGTGGCGATCAAACGTGACATGTCTAAAGTATATGATAGGCTCAATTTGCGTTTCCTGTTGAGAGTTCTCCATAAACTTGGCTTCAACAAGAAGTGGATTGACCTCATCTACTGAGCCATCTCAAATTGTTGGTACTCCGCCTCCATTAATCGCAAGAGTGGCGGCTTCTTTCGGTTAGCTAGAGGCCTTCGTCAGGGAGATCCCATCTCTCCCGTCCTCTTTATCATCGTTCATGATGCTCTCAGCAGAAAGATCTCCGACCTTAGCCTCCACGGCCACATCAAAAACTTCCATGAAAGAAAAATTGGCCTTCGCCTCTCCCACCTATTCTATGCGGATAATAGCTTGATTTTTCCCAACGACGGCAACAATAGCGTAGACTACCTCATAAAAACTCTCCAGGACTATGCTATGATGTCGGGTCAGGTGATAAGCTTTTCAAATCATCGATTATTACTTCTGTCACGACCCGCACCCACTGTGAGGGTACGAGTACGTAACAGCGCCCAGCCTACGCCGCAGTGTCGGCGGTAGAACGCTGTTCTAAGTCTCTAACTAACCATCAACTCATGCAGTATATAATGTACTCATCATGATCAACTCTGAACGGAGGACAAGTATAAGATATGGTGTAACTCAATCACAGTCTAAACACGATAAGATAACACAGAAATGTAACTAAGAATTTGAAGACGACAAAACTACTAATAAAATAACAACAAACTCAAACAATCTCAAATACATCTCAAGTCTCAAATCTCTATATACAACTCCAGTTCTAAACAGGAAAACTAAAACAAGACAGACTAGCTAAACTCTCGATCACTCCTGAGTGTCGGGGCCATAGGTAGCTAAGCCATCTCCTGGTCTGTAACAGGTAGGGCATGTGTCCTCAGGACAGTCATCTGTAAAATTTTCAACAGGTCCAGTCAGGATAGGAACGAGCATATCTCATCTAGAAAACCCAAGTAAATGACAGAGAACTATACAGCAGTTATAGACAGTTATATTGATGAAAATGGCAGTTTATATTCAGGTAATGGTAAGAAAGAGAGATAAAGTGCAAGGAAAGTAAATACTAAACAAGAGAAGAATCATAGCAATGAAGACTGTAAAAATAGAACTAGCTGAACCAGGGTAATATGATATAAAGTCCAGACAAAAAATGTAAACCAGTGTAAAACCTATGTAAATCCAGTACGGGATGAATCTAATACAAGATGAATCCAGTAAGGGACGATTCCAGTTATAGTGATCAACGATTCCAGGGTGAGTCCAGCCTATACTCTAGCAGTGTGTTTTAAAATACCGAGTTCGACATGTAAACGGCTGTGGGTAATCAGGCACACCTCTCACTGATCAGGCGAGAGATGGCTATGCTTCCAGTAGATTCCAGTTAGGAGATTCCAGATTGGGGTATGTCTACATGTCTTACTCAAGTATTTTCTCTCCCAACAAGTGAATCCAGAAATCCGACACAATAATTCAAGATGAGTCCAGCCAAAATATAATGATACCAGTAAATGATTCCAGTAAATGATTCCAGTAGGTGATTCCAGTAAATGATTCCAGATTAATGATACCAGTAATAGAGGCCAGGAAATAAATGTGTGTCGTATACATGAATCCAGAAATATCTACACGTGTTGTAACAGAGAATCGCATACAACTAACTAGAACCGAAGTACAGTAATTGACAAGTAAATGAGAGAACTATCAGAGAATGTACTCGCCTGCTACTCTGAAAAGAGTAGTGTAATATCAGATGTCTGCACCGGAGTCACAATGTCCTAAATAGAACAATACAGGTTATAATATGCTTAAAATAAGACAAATAAAGTCTATGATGAAATCTACATGATTCTAAGTCAAATCTAGGTCAAAGTCAACTCTAAGTCAAACCTGGTCAACTGTCTAGGTTAAACTAGGTCCAAGTCAGACTTGGTCAACTCTGGGTCAAACCTAGAAGTCAAACTAGGTCAACCAAGTCAAACCTAAGTCAAACTAGTCTATACTAGTCTAACTAGTCCATTCTAGGTCTAATATGACTAAACAAGTCTAATCTAGACTCTACACTGACACTCAGACACTTCCATAGGCTAAGAGCCCTAGACTAGCTATTAGGCAATACCATGCCCTAACCATACCATAATCACATCTACACAAGTCAAATCATTCATCAAAATGTAATACACTCTAATATAGAATACACATATTGATGTATTATACAATATAGCTTAGAAATACACATTAGCCTATGGGTTACTATATGCATACCATACAACCATACATATATTATCTAATATATAAAAATACAACACATTGATAAATTATATAGGATACCTATATATATACCTCTCAATACATATTTGTATACCTATGTATAGAGAGAGGGAAACTCACAATGTTCAAGTGTATGTGTGTCAAGATAGGCAATAGGGTATGTAGGCATGTGTGTGTGTTTGTGTGTGACAGTTTAGGGGAAGTTGTGTGTGTGAAACAGTGTAATACAGTAATGTGTGTATGGTATGGTGTGTCAATGGTAGGGTCATGTGTGTGTCATATACATGTGAGGGTGTGTATGGGTAGAGTGGCATTAGTTGATAATAAACAATCTCAGGAAATTGTATGTTGAACATGGAAAAACATGCATCCTTAGACTGATACATGTAGTGAAATGCTAAGTGCAAGAGTGTCACATGTGGAAATCAGTGCATTCAGTGACAAACCTCTAATGGACAGTACAAAAGGATGGGGCTGAACATACATTTACAATCTGGATATCCATAATCCATGTGTGAAGTAAAGCTGTTCTCAGGAATTAGCTTCACATGTCAGTTAGTGCAACATGGGTCAACATGGTTCAGAATTCTCAGGTTGCAATGTGTGTAACAGGTGAACCAAAGTGTTCTCAGTTTTCATAATTGTGTGGCTTAGTGAAAGGCAATTCAGTTGGCAAGTTTCAGATTTTTGTTGTGTGTGGGAATGTGATGTGTATGAAGAATAGTGGGTAGTCGTGTTCTCGGGAAATAGTAGCTAGTGTAACAGGATCTGTGTGTGTATAATCAGTGTGTTTTGTGTGTATAAATTCTCAGTTTTGATATCAGGTTCACTGGTTAATCAAGGCAGTAATCACACATGCATCAATTTCACATCAAAAATCAATTTTGAAACCAAATTCTAACACCAACTCACAACCATTTCCTGACATCACTAACACACTGAATTATGATTCTAACAAGAAAATTCAACATCCACAAAAACAGTTTAAAAAGGGAAAAAATTCAGGATTTCGATTTAGGGACAGGGTATCAGTCAACACTCAGAACAGTCCCATTCCCATGATCAAAATCCATTAGCTAGATAGTACAAATAGGAATTTAACTCAGAAAAACATCCAGGATCAAAAACCCATTCCCAGATTGTCTCAAAACCTCATTTCAGTTTTTATGAACTGTACAGTTCATTTGAATACTCAAATGAAAACCTAATTAACAACACAAAAGAATCTCGAAATTATGTAGAAACATGTGTACAGAGGTGCCACCTAGGTGTGTCTACACATACGTGTCCACCATGTGTCCAAACATTGGCCAAAATCCAAGTGTCAGTAGGGGTATCAATTTGTGCACAGACAGGTCCTCGTGCGAGTGTGTAGGGGTCCATAGGACACGTTGTGTTCAACACTAAGGTAGTGTAAGTGTGTCAACCTGTAGACTAGGTGTCCACGTGTCTACTGAGTCCACTAGGTTGAGTCCAAGTCGCATCGTGTCTCGTGTCCAAGGCCGTATCAGAGGCAAAAACTCAACCATGCACAGACAGTGCAATGTCGGTGCGTGGTCGATTTCTGCCTAACCACTCCACGAAATCCAACGAAACTTTGGGGGCATAATGTCAGTGCATGCCCCCTCGTGTCCACCAAAACTTGTGTCAGAAGAGTCTGTGTCGTGTCCTACAGGGGGCCCGAGTAGCAGGGGAGAACACAGGCACAGTGCAGTGCCTCGTGCAGGCGTATCACAGACTCGTGTGCGTGACACACGACACATGACATGTCGTGGTCGTGTATAGGGGTAGAGGGGGACTAGGGCTAGGTGTCTGCACATACTTTAAGTCATGTCGTGTCCGAGTTACAAGGTCGTGTCAATAGCTAAAACTGGCTGTGCACACAGTGTCGTGCAGCGTGTCCAACAGCCCAAACCGACACAATACGACACAAAAACACCCAACACCCTTCACAAAAAATAATCTACATCCTTAGATCTACAAACTCATGTAATTACATTTTCAAAAATCGAAAATAATTTCCTAAGAGGTATTCTATCGAACACCTAACTTACACTATGACACGTGTCCGATACGGACACCAAATGGACACAAAATCCACCCAAATTTGGGGTACAGCTAGGGGACACCTAAACCTAGCCTAATATGTAAGGAAATCAAAATAATAATGAAATTTAAAGGGTTTTACCTATTAGTGCAAATTACAAGAAAAGGCTTCAAATGAAGGGTATTCTTCTTGATGGCCAAATGCTCCAAATGAGCCCAAAGCTGAGATTAACCTCCAGAATTATAAAATATACAGAAATTAGAACCTATTGCAAATGACTAGGATTAAAAAGGAATTAAAATGGATTTATGGGGATTTTTGGAAGAGGGACAATACCTTTCTTTTTCCAATGTTGAAATGAATGAAAGAAAGAGGCAAGCCCTAGAGAATAAGTATTTATATAGGGTGGGGATCCCTATGGCTGGTCATTTAGGGTTTGGTTAGGGTTAGGGCTTCTAGTTATGGGCCATGGGCCAAGTCATGATCAAATAAATCATCTAGCCATAAGTCATTTCATGAAACCATAAACCATGACTTAAATGCACTAAACCAAATCTCCTCATTCTAAAATTAGTTTCTAATGACTAAATGTAGGTTAACCTAAGTTAGACTAGGGTCACCATGGCTAGGGTTAGGCTCTAGGCTAGTTCACTAGGTCTTAACAAGTCAAGTCAAACTAGAACTCACCAAATCAACAAATCACCAAATAATTCAAATAAGTCAAAATGACCAAAATACCCCTAGACTAAAATAATAATTAAATCATCCTAATGACATGGTTAGGCTCTAGGTCATGCAGTCTCTACGGTTTCACTAGCTGCACACCAAAATCATAAGTCATGACTTAAAACAGTTTTAAATAGTTTAAAAATTATTAAAAATTACCAAAAAAAACATAATGTGAAATAAATATCAATGAATAATAATTATAATTACAAAATTTTAAAAATACCCTCATCTGGAAAACTGGGTGTTACAACTTCTCAAAGACCTCATATGATGGTGCAAGCGGATACCATTACCAGGAATACTGGCTTAACCCGTACCCCATTACCTACTTGGGGTCCCCCTATTCAAAAGGCAAAGCAAAGCAGGAATATTTCCATGACTTGGCCAAAAAGTTTGAGAAGAAAATCTTAGGTTGGAGAAGTCACCTAATATCGTTTGGTGGCAAAATCCTCCTCCTCAAGAGCGTTCTGACTGCCCTTCCAATTCATTCTCTTTCGGTGATTAATGCCCCCAACAAGTACTTCCAAAAGTTCAAAAAGATCATGGCAAAATTTCTTTGGAACGCCAACGACTCCCATCGTAAAAGATGGAAATCTTGGAACAAAGTGTGCAGACCTATGTCCAAAGGAGGGCTTGGCATTCGATCACTCCTCCAGGTTATACAAGCGCTTCATGTAAGCAGTATTGGGCATTCATAAAAGGCGAACCAGTTTGGTCCCAATACATGTACAAAAAATACGACGACCTGAGTTTCCAGCTATATCCCTTCATCTCCCTCTCCTATATGGCGGTCCATGATGGAAGTGTTTTCTAAAGTTTTCATCCGTAGTTAGTAGGTTGTTGGCAGAGGTAACATCCCTATCACTACCAAAATATGTCGATTTAGCGACGGCCAGATCCGTCGCCCATCCGTTGGCAATCAATATTAGCGACCGATTACTGACGGATCTTGGTCAAAATAATATGTCGGCAATCAGCTCGTCGCTAATAAAGCTCCGTCACTAAGTAGTCGTCAAGCGACGGAATAGCGATGACTTTTCGTCGTCACAATACGATGCATTAACGACGACTTTCCGACGGTCTTTCGTCGATTTCAAGTATTAAATACTGAACTGTGTAGACGCTAGCGACGGAACGGTCCGTTGGTAAACCGTCGTAACCGTGTATCAGAGTGTATCGTTCCGTCGCTATTTCGTCGATCGCCGTCGCTAACAAAGGACGGATTAGCGACGGAATCCTGACGGAACATCCGTCGCCAAGGTTCTGGAAATGCATGGCATTTCCAGAACCATGGCGACGGATATGTCGTCGCGACTCCGTCGCTCATCCGTCGATGTAGCGACTAACTAGTGGCGGATAATCCGTCGCCATGGTTCTGAAAATGTCATACATTTCCAAATCCTTTGCGACGGATGTTCCGTCGCTATTCAGTCGAACTAGGTATTTCTAGAACCTTAGCGACGGATTTTTCGACGCGAATCCGTCGACCACCCGTCGCTAACTGGAAACAGTTTCAAATCTCCAGGTAGCGACGGATATTCCGTCGAAAGGTAGTCGAAAACTGGAAACATCCGTCGCTAAGCGGTCACTAGTCTGTCGCTAACTGAGATTTTTTTGAAAAAAAAATGCAGAGCTTTCCCTGTTCACACAAATATGCATAAACCAAACCAATATATAACGCACACCAATTATCCAACAATCACATAGACCAAATATATAATACACACCAATTATCTAATAATCATATAGACCAAATATATAATGCACACCAATATAAAATTATCACAAATATTCTGAAATCATAAACTAATATCCGTCGTTATAATCCGAAATTCTCACAAATATTCCAAAATTCCCACAAATATTACAAATTTTATTAATTATAATACTTTAAGGAGGAGGAGGAGTTCGATTGCCCGGTGGTGGTAATCCCTGCTGCGACCGACGAATATACTGCTCCACTAGGTACGGTGGTAAGTCGTCGTAGACACTGCTCGGAAGTCGACGTAGCTGTTCTGGCGACATGAGATCAAGGAGTGCCGTCACAGTCGGAGGCGGTACCAGAGGTGCAGCAGGGTTGAAAGAAAGATGACCGACGGAAGAAGGACCGGGAGCAGCAGTCGACGGACCGGCACCAGTAGAAGACGGACCGACACCAGCAGCAGACCGACCGGCAGCAGCAGACCGACCGGCAGCAGCAGACGGAGGCGAAAAATACGTGGCAATTTGCTCCCGCAAGGACAACACCGCCTCGTGCAGCTGCGTAAGCTGCGACCTAACATCATCGTCTACCGGGGCTGCGGAAGGAGGCGGTGTTGGTGGAAATCTCTGAGTCGCTATGTGCAACGGTCCTAGGGAGCCGACTCCGTACATGTGCCCTTTCTTAAAGCCGCCGACGGTATCTACGAACAAGTTACGAGCGGCCAAAGAAGAGGGCGTCCGGGCGGGCGTCATTTCACCGACATCCTCGGTCCCAGTTAACTGAGCCCGACTAAGGGCCTCACGATACGCAGCCTATCAAATGAATATGTTTTTATTATAAGATTTACCTAAGTTGTAATCTAAATCCTATGTTTCACTAAGCTAAGTGTGAATCCTAAGTTTACCTAAGTTATAGTCCGAATACTTTTAATTATAACGTAAATCTCATAAACATAAGTACTTACATCAGTCTCCTTGGCCCTCTCGTCGACGAAGCTCCCGTCCTTCCATCTCTTGTGCGTATGCTGGAAGACGTCATGCATGGTTACCAATTCTGGCGCCCTTCCCTCCTTCACTGCCCGTTGGGTCTGCATACGAAATTTTCGTAGAACTTAATTAACTCCGTATATTAATAATACCTAATTCGATAGTAAAATAAATTTATGGTATCTCACCAGATCTGCAAGCGTCGCTGCGTGGGGCCTTGATCCCCCCGTATGAAGCCCCGCGGCCCGTCGGTTCGCCTTCGCCTTCTCCGATTTCTCCTTGTACGCAGGAGTATTCATCATATCTAAGAGGTCCTCATAATAGTCCTGCCGGATCCAATTCGGCCTCGTCTGCCCCATTTTCAGGTCATGAATCATATCCCGTATCTTCTTTGAGGCAGCGTTTTTGTAGGTCCTGTGGATCGCGTCCTCGCGATGGGGGGCCACCAGTACGTCGTCTAACATACAAATTCAATTATCATGTAATTTAAAAAATGGTTGATTAAATAGTAACTAATAATTAACTAGAAGATATAGATATATACCCTCAACTCGTCGAGCCAGACGTACTTCAAGTTTGGGGGCACCGACGAAAAGTTGAGGTAGGGACCATGGAAGTTAGCCCTGATAATTTCTCCAAGAGCCCTGGCAACATTAAACGGAACAAACCTACAAAGAAAAAACGACTCGATTATTAACTTGAATAAATGAAAGAAATTTAATAAATTATCTCAAATTTACTTACGAGGTCTCCGCGGGCCATAGCTCTTGTCGGAACTCGTCTCTCGGCCTCTCTGGTGCCGTCGGAGGATACGCGGGTCCGTGCATGTACTCCCTAGTAACCGGATGGAACCGAGTATGGGGGTACTCTGGAGCCCAATGTGCAGTAACTGGCGGATCCACTGGTGGATCCGCTGGTGGGTCCGCTGGTGGGTCCGATAGCGGAACGGATCCGCTAGCAGATCCAGACTAATGCCTCGATGAAGTAGTCGATCGACGGCGGGATGCGTCTGTGCCCGGGGTACTCTCCGTGTCGGGCTCGCTGGATGGGGTCACATCTCGGAAAGATTGAATGCGACCACGACCACCAGCACCACTACGACCACGACCACAACCACGACCACCACCACCGCCAGCACCAGTACCACGACCACCACCAGAACCACGACCACGGCCAGCCATCATGACCTGTAAATAGAACACATAAACATAATTAACAATATAAAAGTGTAAATGAATATAAAATTCTAAACTAAAATATACATTCCACCAGTAGGAAGACGAGTGCCGCCGCGACGAAAAAGACTAGGAGTGCCATCTGCAATAAGTAAATAATCGAACGAAAAAAACATGAAATTACGTAATTGCTTTTATGAAGTCAAACTTAATTCACGTAATTGGAAGTGTTTTTAATATACAACAATATTTAACCTAATCATCGTCTTCGTTCTCATCCTCGGCCTCGTCTTCATCATCATCCTCCTCCTCATCCTCATCCTTATCTTCATCGTCAATTTCATCTGTATCCTCATCTCCATCAAATTCGTCTTCTTCTTCTTCTTCCTCTTCCTCTTCCTCTTCATCTTCTTCTTCTTCTTCTGCCTCAATATTTGGGACAAGATGCCTCTTTCTCCCCTGGTTGACAGTTAAGTCTTGTGTATCGACCTCTTCCTTCCCTCTATTTTTCTCAACAATATCTTCAACATCCATTGTATCCGAGTGTTGTCCCAAGTATTGGGACTTTTCGATCTGGTCCTCTTGGTATGCTGGGTCTCCAACGTTGAATGTATTTTTAGATTTAATCTTGCATACTGTCCACCAGTCAAATCGATCTCTACGACGTCTTGGGTAGCTTGTATAGTAGACTTGAACAGCCTGATTTGGTATCGCAAATGTATCGGACCCTCTATACCTCCTGCGATGATTTATATCGACAAATCCAAATTGTTTATCGATTTTCCAACCGATATTTGGTGTCGTATCGAACAACTCACATTTGAACATCATAATATGCATATCATATGGGCCAATATATTGTAAATCTACAATATCCCGAAGCACTCCATAATAGTCAAAGTCCGGTTCGTCGTCATAGATGGTGCCTCTTATGCAAATACCGGAATCCTTGGTACTGATGTCGTCATTGATAAATTCGATATTTATAGCATTCTGAGTTGCCTTAAACCATGAAGCCATTAACGACATAGCCTGGCTAAGTCTTTGTTTGCCTCTTCAATCCCAATGCCAGATAATGAACACTCTCATTAGTGAGTGTTGTTTCAGGCAATAAAACCTGTAAATAAATGTTTATAATTTAAATATTTTAGATTATATATTTCTAATCTCAGTTACTTACGTATTTTATAAGAATATATAAAATCAACCTCAATTATAATCTCAGTTACTTACGTATTTACAAAACAATGACGGAAATGTACAATCAACTTCTTTTTGAAGTCCCTCATCGGTAATATCGGGTGTCCTCATTTTGACTTCATCTCTAAATACACTATTAGAGAAAATAAGAATATATAAGTGTAGTTACTTACTTCATCAAATTTGAGATTATAACGAGTGCAAGTATACTGACTTACTTCTCCAAATCTCTCACTTCTTGTATGTCACAGTTTAACAAGACATATC
The DNA here is from genome assembly GCA_029216955.1 of Iris pallida. Taxonomy (NCBI): domain Eukaryota; kingdom Viridiplantae; phylum Streptophyta; class Magnoliopsida; order Asparagales; family Iridaceae; genus Iris; species Iris pallida. The sequence goes on from JANAVB010003400.1 coordinate 80,166,287, forward strand.
GATGAGCATTATCATACTCGTCGTCAGTCAACCACTATTTTTTACTAGCTCCAACAGGCTTGCCCCTTACATTGAATATACCACCATCCTCAACGTCCTCGTCATTCCTTTGAGGTCTATTTCGATTTGTCTTAACATGAGTATCGAAATAAATGGAGCAGAAGTATGACACCTCTTCGATAAGATATGCTTCGCATATCGAAGCCTCTATATGAGCCTTGTTGCCAACTTTCTTCTTTAGATGGTGTAGGTATCTAGAGAGACAAATTATCTTGAGAATTAAGAATGAATTTTAAAACCCACTGAAATTCAACTTAAATTATATCGATTTTTATGTACCTTTCAAATGGGTACATCCATCGATAATGAACTGATGCACCGACACGGACTTTGTATGCTAGATGAATCGGTAGATGCTCCATGCTGTCGAAGAAGCCAGGAGGAAATATTTTCTCCAACTTGCAAATTGTTAAGATAATCTTCTTCTCAAGTTCAACCATGTGTTGCACAGTCAACTTAGTTGAACAAATATCTCTAAAGAATATTGATAGTTCGGCCAACGGAACCCATACAACAGAAGGCAACAACTCTTTCAAAGCAATGGGCAGTAATCTTTCCATAAACACGAGGCAGTCATGACTCTTCATTCCCGTTAGCTTGCGTTCATTGAGATCAACGCATCTAGACAAATTCGACACATAGCCGTCGGGAAATCTTAAAGTAGATACCCACTTGCAGATTATTAATCTATCTTCCTTGCTCAATGTGTATTGTGCTATCGGCTTAGTTATTTGTCCACCAGCTCCCCTTTGTATCAAGTTCAGATAAGGACGCTTGCATATCTCGGCAATGTCTTGTCTTGCTTTTGGATTGTCCTTCGTCTTTCCTTTAATATCTATGACGGTATTGAAGACATTATCGAACACATTCTTTTCGATATGCATAGCATCAAGATTATGCCTTATAAGATTATCTTTCCAATAAGGCAAGTCCTAGAAGATACTCTGTTTGGTCCAGTTATGGGTTTGTCCGAACCCATCAACACGATTGTTCGATGGATCTTCCATTACAGTGGGCAAGTCCTTTACATCTTTCCAAATATCGTATCCCGACAATCTGGCAGGCGGATGAGAAAATTCTTGTTTTCCAACTCTGAACGCGTCCTTATTCTTTCTCCAAGGATGACTCGCGGGCAAAAATTGACGATGACAATCAAAGAAAGAAGTTTTTCCTCCATGCTTAAGGCGGAACGCCTTACTATTTTGCATGCATATCGGACAAGACATGGTGCCGTGAGTACTCCATCCCGACAGCATACCGTATGCGGGAAAATCATTGATTGTCCACATCAGTGAAGCTCTCATCTGAAAGTTCTGTTTCCTGGAAATATTATAGGTCGTGACGCCGATCTCCCACAGCTGTTTCAGCTCATCCACCAACGGCTGTAAATATATATCGATATTCTTCGTTGGAGTTTTGGACCCGGTATGATAGCTGTCAAGAACATATAAGGAGTTATCATATACATCCATGGTGGCAGATTGTAAGGGGTCAGAATGACCGACCAGCAGGAGTATTGAGATCCCGACTGCCCGAAAGGGGTGAAGCCATCAGAACATAGCCCCATGCGTACATTTCTAGGCTCTGCAGCAAAATCTGGATGACGAAAATCGAATATTTCCACGCCTCTCCATCCGAAGGATGTGACAATTCTCCATCGTCCTTTGTGAGTTCTTCGTTGTGCCACGTCATGTGTTCTGCTGTATTCTGAGACATATATATCCTCTGCAAGCGCTTTATGATCGACAAGTAATGCATATACTTGTAAGGACGTCATTTTCTAGTTGACTTTCCTTTTTCCCTGACTGGCTTGTAACGATCCGCATTACAGAAGCTGCAACTTTCTATATCCTCGTTCTCCTTGTAGTACAACATGCATCCGTTGCGACAATAATCTATTTTCTCGTACCCCAGTCCCAGTTGTCGGATCATCATCTTCGACTTGTAGAATTTTTTGGAAGCTCTTTTGATTCCTTCGGTAACACCTCATTGATTAGTTGTATAATCCGATCATAGCAAGTTTGTGGCAAGTTAAAATCGGACTTTATGTTCAACAACTACATCGTCACTAACAGTATGGAATGTGGCTCACAACCAGGATATAAAGAAGTTTTAGCATACTGAAACATATCATAGAACTCCTTCGCCTCGGGATTAGGATCCTCCGGATCAAAATTAGGCCCTGTCGCGTCGTACACCATATCTCGTGCAAGGTTCTGCATGTCTCCATAATCAACAGAGCATTTGTCGTCTTCGACGACAAAATCCGTTGCAGCATTATCATCAAAAGCATAAGTAGCAGCATTCACAACCTGTCTTTCCGCATAGTTCACCATACGATAACCACAGGCCGTAATCACGTACGAAACTCTTACGGGTCAAATGATCTCTTACACTCACCACTTCTTCGTAACGTCTATTGCGACAATTACGACATGGACACTTGATTTTGTTACCGTCCATATACTGAGCTTTGCTCATGGCATACTTAAGAAACACTTCCACGCCTGCCTGAAAATCGTCACTCACACATATTCTGCTCTCGTGTTATCGTTTGTACATCCATGTACGATCAACGAAATAATGATCCATCACAGATTGGATGTAAAAATCTGTATAGTAAAACAAACTAAACAGAATTAGTATATAATCATGTAACTGGTGGATCCGCTGGTATATAGGCCGGATGTACTTAGTATCGACCGCATTAGATTAGTATCGGTCTATAGGTTTGGTATAGGCCGTATCAAATTGGTATTGGCCTTAGCAAATTGGTATCGTCCTATCCGATATGTATCGGCCGTATAGCTATGATTCGTACCGGCTTTATCGATTCGGTATCGGCCATATCCGATAGGTATCGGCCGTATCGGATATGTATTAGCCGTATCAGATTAGCATGGTGGAAGGTTTAGTAACAACTGTACTTAGATTTTTCTTTTCTCAAGCTAGAATACCATTGCAAGAGAGTCACGAGAGAGTAAAAAAATCTCCTACATATTGATGTTTACGAGAGTGATTGGCCAATTACAGTAACACACATGCTGCATTTTCCATCAGGAAATGAGAGATTGAAAGCAATAACATATAGACTTGTATTTCGGGAGAAGAACTCGTACAAACTCTTTGTTCACAAAACAAGCTATAGAGAATACAGAACAAAGAGTTTATAGTAGTTCGTCTATAGCTTGTTTTGTGAACAAAGAGTTTATAGGAGTTCGTCTTCTTCCGAAATACAACTCTATATGTTATTGCCTTCAATCTCTCCTTCCATGATAGAAAATGCAGCATGTGTGTTACCGTAATTAGCCAATCACTCTCGTAAACATCAATATGTAGGAGATTTTTTTACTCTCTCGTGACTCTCTTGCAATGGTATTCTAGCTCGAGAAGAGAAAAATCTAAGTACAGTTGTTACTAAATCTTCCACCATGCTAATCTGATACGGCCGATAGATATCCGATACGGCCGATACCTATCGGATATGGCCGATACCGAATCGATAAGGCCGGTACAAATCCTAGCTATACGGCCGATACATATCGGATAGTACGATACCAATTCGCTAAGGTCAATACCATCCGATACGACCTATACCAAACTGATATATCGATACTAATCTGCTACGATCGATACTAAGTACATACGGATACCGATACCGATACCGATAGTTCGATACCGATACCGATAGTTCGATGCCGATACCGATAGTGCGATACCGATACCGATAGTCCGATACCGATAGTGCGATATCGATACCGATAGTGCGATACCGATAGTTCGATACCGATACCGATAGTTCGATACCGATAGTCCGCTAGCGATACCGATAGTTCGATACCGATACCGATAGTTCGATACCGATACCACTAAGTCCAAATGATTCCTCTTAAGCGTCGAGTATGTTATACACGGTTCAACTTGACGAGTCAGTAAATATATATATATATATATATATATATATATATATATATATATATATATATATATATATATATATATATATAATTCATGGTTTAAAGTATCGGCCGATACCGATCCGATACGGCCGATACCGATACGGTTTGGCATGTTCCGATCCGATACCGACCGATACCGACCGATACCAAATATTGACCGATGCCGACATTGGGGGTCTTTGTTCCGGTCAATTCGGCAAAGAAAATTAAACAGCATAGGAATAGTCCGATATCGATTCCGATACCGATATTGTGAACCTTGGTTGAAAGCATAATAAGGTTGTAAAAGCACGTAAAAGAATCCGATACTACCGATAATTATTTGTTTCCCAATACCAAAATGACCAATGGATGGGGACTGAACCTATTGCTCAGATATCAACCTGAACTCAAGGTAGAGTAAAGCATTTCAAATGCAGGACAAGTGTATAAATGAAAGTATGTGACTGAATACATTTAGGAATGTAGTGAATTTTTAGGCTAGGGCAGGACTAGCAAGGTAAGCAGGGATCTAATGCAAATACAGACAATGACTCATTTGCATTCACAAATTCAATATGAATTGGTCCATGATAGCAATGGACTGATCAACTAAAATAGCTAATGCATCTGCTAAATAATCGCAAGTGAATGCATGCAGGGAACTAAAATCAAGATGGATAGAACCATGGATAAGGTAAGAAGACTGATACTCAAACATGTATCAGAACATGCAAGGAAGTGAAGAAATTATCCATACCATATAGACTGAACTAAGGTGAAGATGTGGGCAATAAATCATAGGCTAGACAGTATAGATATGTACAGTGAATGAATAAGGATTTGAAGGTTTAGACAATGCAGATATTGAATGCTATCCCTAGTACACATCTCATACTCTAATGCCAACATCTATACAGGTCATGCAAGTACATATGATACTCCCCTATTACTTGTAACCCGAGCCCTAGGCTTACATGTCCTCTTGACTGTACATAGGCTGAACAATAGAGAAAGAAAAAGGATTGACACTCTAATCTGGACTGATACAAATTTATGCAGTGACTGAACAACAAAATAAGGGCTGAACAACAATGGATTTAATACAGAGAAGTAGGGGATTGATAGTAAGAGTTCAAAATATGAACTGTCAGTAGGAATGGACTGATGGTTAACCCTGCACTACCTACTCTAGACTGATGTCTAAAATGATTTGACTAATACATTAAATTAGAACGTATGCAAAAGATGGGGGAAAACTGAACACATGTGATGGTATGGTCATTCATGGACTGAAACAATGGGGTACCAGTCTAATGCAATAACAACCCACACCAACATTCACCCACAGTCCACTCCAAAACCCAACACAGCCACATACATTAGTGATTAGCATACATATACCTATACATGTACTCTTAATACCTTAGAGACCTCTACGTGCTTGTTAAAATGTCTAAGAGACCATATACTCTTAATACCCCTGTCGCCCCTGCTGCCCCGGAGCGCGCTGCCCCCCGCCGTCCGCCGCAGCCCCGCGTGCGGCCGTCGCAGCCCCGCGTGCGCCACCCCCGTAGCCTCCGCCGCCCCCGCAGCCCATGACGCCCCTGGCAGCCCAAGACACCTACGACCACCGAGAGAGAGAGAGAGAGAGAGAGAGAGAGATTACCTTTGGGAGAGAGAGAGGAGAGGTCGCCGATCACCGCCGCGGGAGAGAGAGAGAGGAGAGTGAGGTCGCCGACCGCCGCGGGAGAGAGAGAGAGAGAGAGAGGAGAGAGAATGAAATTTGGGGGGAATGAAAAGTTCCCCCCGTCGTTTCAATTTAAGTCTGGGCCCTTTATTTAGCGACGGACTAGCGTCGGATTTTGTCCGTCGCTAATCCGTCGCTCTATTTGATACTTGCCGATGGACTATCCGTCGCTACATAGTCGAAGAATTGTCCCGCCACTTCTTCCAACAATTTCCGCCAAATAATCGACTGCATAGCGACAGCTGTGTATCCGTCGCTATATCTTCGACGACCTAGCGACGGATGAGCGACCTTTTTTCCCCTTAAAACGAAATAAAAAATGTATCGGCATGTCATCGGTACTCCGTCGGCTATTTGCCGCAAATCCGTCGCTAATGCCGACGGAAATTTTCTGTCGCTAACAATCCATCGCTAATTGACTGTATTTTGGTAGTGTATTTGGGGTCCTAACTGGTGCGACAACCCTATTCCTAAACCCTCTGACTTCGGATATATCCCCAACATCCGCCAGATTATGGAGTTACCTTTTATCCAAAACAAAGACGTCATTTCGGTTGACGTACGTGGCTTCCCCCCTATGGACACTATGATGCTTTCGGAGTTGGATCTCAACAATGAACCTGATCGCATATGTTGGGGCCTTACCCAACATGGAGAGTTCTCTACTAAATCCTACTGGGATCACTACAGGATTCGTTATGCTACCAACGAATAGAGTGCCTTCTACTGGAACAAATATATTCCTCCTCGCATCGAAGCCTTCCTTTGGCATCTCAGTCATAACGTCATCCCGGTGGATGCAAGACTCCTTCGCATGGGCTTCAAGATAGCTTCAAAATGTGTTCGTTGCGTCAATTCCGCGAAGGAGACCTTGGACCACTTATTTGTGACTAGCGAGACGTCTTCGACTATTTGGAAGAATTTCGCTCGAGCTCTCCAACTTCCCAACGGACCGACTACTCTTACCCAACTTGGTGAGGTTTGGCTCAAAGACATCTCTCTAGGTAACTTGATCGACATTAGTAAGAATATTATTGTAACCCCTCTTCCCAAATTTTCAAAATTAATTAATTTTTTATTTTAATTATTGGGTTTAAAGTAATTTTTCGTCAGAACTTTGTGAATGATAATTTCTTTTATCAAAAACTAATTTTTTTAAATTAAAATATTTTGAGAGTGCTAATTTGTTCAATAAAATATTTTGTTAAATTATATTAGTGGAATTACGAAAAATGTTGGTAATTATTTTGGGTTTTATTGAAATTAGTTTCAAAAATGGATTTGAGAATCATAAGTATTTTTGGAGACAATAAAAGATATTAACGAAGTATTTTTAAATTGAATTTTGATTTATAAGGAATATATATATACTTTACGTTATCTATTATTATTATTATTATTATTATTATTATTATTATTATTATTATTATTATTATTATTATTATTATTATGATAATCAAATTATTCGATTTTGATTTTGAATTTATTGAATTGATATACTTAGTTTTGGGAATATTTATTAGTGTCCTAAATTGATTATTCATTTATAGAAAGAGATTTGAATTTATGCATTTAAAATATTTTATAATAATTATTGCAATCATTAATAGATTGCGATTATATCAATTTTGTTTAAAAAGTTATTTGATTTGGGTTTAAATTGTTGATAAATATTAAGTAATACTTTGAATTATTATTGTTATCAAATATCATATTTTAGATTTGAGTTTTAAATAATCATTGAAATTTAAATTTATGAGAGGACTTATCCATTAGAGTTTAAATTATTTGATAAGTACTAAGGTTGATTTCAAACATTATTATCTATAGTGGATTATGATTAGATTAAATTGGTTTTTAAAGTTTATTGGATTTAAATTAAGGGGAGGTTTTATCTACTAGAAATCCCAACTCTTATTGGATTAAGAGTTGTTTGCCTATTTAAGGAGCCCTTTTATCCTATTTTCTCCCAAGCCTTTTTACCTAGTAGCCATAGCCAATACTTCCACAAACCATAAGCCATCATCCACCAACAAGCACCGGTGCGTGCACCGTGTCTGTGACCGTGTCCATCCTTCCCATTATTCATTATTTATTTACCATTATAATTTTTCCTCGTGTCCGACAACCCCACAGCCCCGAACACATACAAAACCCCCACCCCTGAACCATTCCGGCGGCCGTACCTACGCCGTAGCTCGTCTGGTTGTCGTTCCACATCGCAGAAACATCCCACAACACCCTGTGCTCATCCTCGGCGACAATACCCCAACTTATCTCCTCCTCTGTTCCATCCCTTCTCTTATGTCTCTCCATTACTCTATCCTGCCAAAGTCCTAACCGCCGACATCTCGATCTCATCCACGACCACCAGTGGCCAATCCGCCCAATTTTTGACCACCGAGTCATCACCACCATTAATACACACCATCACCGTTCCTTTCCACCCAGTCGATCCCCAAAAATACCACCACAACTCGGCCCCTGTCACAGTGCCCTCGCCGGAGCCCCGACTCGTCGCCTCCCACTGGCCCCGCCACCCAGAATAAAAAAAAGGAAAAACCAAACCTAACCTCACCTCGCCTGGCCGCCTCCGGCTGTTTCCCTCGTTGAGCGCCACCAACTTCACATGCCATCGCCGGAGTTGCCGATGCCGAGCGATGCTGGTCGACCCAACCTGAATTCTTGCATGGTCGTGCCGCCAAGCGCTGAAGGACAGAGCTGGATCGACCGCCGTGCACGTCTCCGGCAGGCGCGCCGCGTGTCGCCCTCTTCAGCCCATAACTGTGTCGGCGTGCTCTCTCCTAGGTGGGCGACCACCGACGCGCCCCTCCGCCTCTCCGGCTCGACGAGCCGGAGCCCCTCGTGGTGAGTCGCCTTTGTGACACTCTATTTTCCCCTTTCACTTTCTCTTTTTTTCTTTACTTAAACAGGAAGGCAAATGTTAAGGGCTACCCCCTTTTACTAAGGGCCACCAACTTAAAATTTTAAAAAAATTACAAGTTTGCCATTTTGAAAACACTAAGGGCCACCAAGTCATGGCATTGTCTTCTTCCTCTTTTCTCAATCCCCAAACCACTTTTCTCAATCTCCACCTCCATTGTTCCCCACCCCCTCCATTGTTGTCCCCACCTCCACAATTGGTGTCCCCACCTCCAGTGACAGTAGTCTTTCTCGATTTTTTTTCCAAAAAATTTAACCTACAGTGACTGTAGGGACACCCTGCAGTCCTATTTGAAGAGAGGACTGTAGGTAAGTCCTGCAGTCCTCAAGTGACAGAAGCTTCTTTTCTCCAATTTTTTTCCAAAAAACCCAACCTACAGTGACTGCAGGGATACCTTGCAGTCCTATTTGAAGAGAGGACTGCAGGCAAGTCCTGCAGTCCTCAAGTGACAGAACGGAAAAGGGGGGATGTCGGGTGGAGGAGGGGGAGAATGATCGAGAAGGGGGGGATATCGCCTGGGGGGAACAAGGGGGAGGGTTTTGGGTTTTCTTGTTTTCTATTTTATTTTTATTTTTGGTTTTATCCTTTTGGTGGCCCTTAGTAAAGTTGTGAACTTTAGGTTGTCCTTAGTAAAAAAAAAATAGAAAGCATGGTTGCCCTTAGTAGGATGGTTGACCTTAGTAAAAGGGGGTGGCCTGTAACATTTGCCAACAAGAATAGTGATGGTAACACTTATTTTAGGTTAATAGCAGCAACATTTTTGTTTCCTTCTTCCTTTTTTCTTTTTGTGGGCCTGGGCCGGACCGAGTCCAGTTATTGTACATGGACTCAGGCTATGTTTTGAAGAATTAGGTTGTAAATAATTGATTTGGTTTTTAGTTAATTTGTTATTTTTTTATATCTAAATTACAAATAAATTATTTATGGGCTAAGTCATCAATAATTATAATGATATTTTGGGCTTGAAACTCTACATATTAAATTGCCTTGAACCCTAAATAATATTGATTTAGTTAGATATATTATAATTTGGGCCTAATAGGTTAAGCCCTAAGATTATTTAGGAATTCTATTTTAATTGAATATGTGGACTCTTATTCCTTAAAATATTTTATTGGGCTTATATATATTTTAATTGAATATGTGGACGCTTAGTTAGATATATTTTATCGGGCTTATATATATATATATATATATATATATATATATATATATATATATATATATATATAAATATATATATATATATATAAACACACACACACACACACACACACACACATTTTAAAATATAGGCTTATTATATATAAAATATGATATTGGGCTTTTATAACTATTAATTTAGGTTTTGTTCTAAATAGGCTAATGGGCCTTATATGAATGTTAGTTTGTTAAATAGATTAGCTATTGTTTTGGGCTACAAAAATATTTGAGTTGGGCTATAATTTTTACATATAATATATTAGCCTACACATATATTTTGGACTGTACTTAATAATTATGGGTTGGGTATAAGTATAGTATTTTAACCATAATATTACAAGTGAGATTTTATTATTTTATGGGCCATTGGGTTGGGCTTAAAACCAATTATTTTATAAATAAATATTTTGTGGCTTTTATATTGTATATAGTTGATATGTATATATAGTGGTTATTATTAAATGGAATTTTATAATTCTGTAAAGCTATAAATATTTTCTTAATATAAGTATGTTGTTATATAAATATTTTACCTATTATAAATTAGGGTTTTATCCTTCAGGTAATTTCCTAGAATATTTATCTAAGTATTTTAACAAATAAAATATCGTTTTCAAATATCATAATAATTTATGAATAGTTTTCTAAATAAAAAATATATATATACTTTCATATTAAGAAATTCCTTTCCAAACTTTTCTCTTAGATTAGAAATTCTTACCGTGACTACTCATCCTTTATATGTCCCTTGCGATTTTGGACTTCTTTATCAAACCTAGACAATCGGACTATCATGGACCTAATGAGATTATCGGTTTCAGCAGCTAAAGACCACAGGCAAGTACATATACTGATTGCTTTCAATTCCTGATAGTTTTTCTTTACATGTTATATATATGCTTCTCCTGCTTACTGACATGCTTGTTACACGAGAGTAGTATCATGAATCCCTATATATTATATTTCTTGATTACTATTCACATGATTATCGTATTCGTAACTTGTTCGATTCCATGAGCCTAGTGGAGGTACTTCTTCCTCCAAAGACTGATTCGTAATATGTTCGATCCCTATATATTATATTTCATTTACATGTTATACATATGCTTCTCCTGCTTGAGACGGACCTGCTTTCGATGCATCGGGTGCAATGGAGCAGCAAGTGGAGGACTTCTTCCTCCAAAGCCTAGTGGTCATTTCGCTGGTGAGCCGAGCGAGTGGTAACTAGAGTGTCATCAGTCGAGGTAGAAACCATACGACACGACTTGACTTTCTTCCCCTTGATCGAGCATGCTGCAGTCTGCATCATATCTAGGGCAAGATCAGGATGGATCCATATAACTTTGCATCGGGGCACCATAAGTAGGATGAGGCCTTGAGCATTATCACGGGCCGGTGGAAGGTTGACTACTTCCATTGTCATCCTTGGGATAAGGACGACACTATCTTGAGTCTCTCTTTTCGAAAAACTTCCGAACTGGAGGGTGACCATGTTGGCAGTGACTGTCTTTTTCTCATAATTGAGTGAGATGACCTTGGTGTCAATGAGGCGCTGGATCTGCCCCTTCAATACGTAGCAGTCGCATGTTGAATGGTGAACGTACTGGTGATAGTGGCAGTACTTTGGATTGTCCACCTTTTGTACTTCGTCAAGACGCTTAGGAGGTGGGAGTTGAAGTTTGCCACCCTTCATCAACATTTCAAAGAGTTCTAGCGTGTCTTCATCATTGAAAGGAGTAGGTTTCTTTCAATTTTGGAGCTTCTGCCGGCTTTTGGTTCATTGACGTTGAACCTTTGAAGATGTTGACGGTCATGGCTTTCTTTTCTTTACCTTCCTTGGGGATGGGGTTATTGTTAGATGAGCACTTTCCTCCGTCTTCTAGTGAGGGGAAACTCAATCCCAGCAGTTGTCCGTCATGAGCCTTTATTTCGGCTACATCCGCCTCGGTGATGAAAGGTGTCTACTCTATGCATGGAGCAATATGCCACAACTTGATTGTGGGGAGCATGTTTTTGCGGTACGAGTCCATAAGCATGGGTTCGGGCATACTAGGTGGTAACCTCATAGCTGCCTGACGAAAGCGCTCGATATAAGCACATACATGCTCTTTCTCCTCCTGCACAATGTCTATGAGAATAGACATCATCATGTCCATTCCTTCTTCGTAGAATCGAACAAGGAAGAGACATTTCAAATCATCGAACAACAAGATGTAGTTGTCGGGGAGACTGCAAAACCATTCGTAGGCTACCTCCTGCAACGCTCCTATGAATATATTCGTGAGCAGAGCATTTTCTTTTGGCAGATGTCAAGTTGCTGAGGCAGAGTACATCAGGTATGGACGAGAAGACTCCTTCACATCGACTGGCACAAGCATCTGTGGCTTGTACTTGGGCGGATATATCACATTATCCCATTCGGCAGGATATGGTTGCCGAACCTCCATCTTTTGGAGTGATTCTTGCTTTTCTCGGGCGTTGAAGCGAGCGTATAACTCCTTTAGAGACTGCTTTATGTCATTTGACATTGTGGGGCCAGTCGTTGACGATGACTGCAATATTGTTTGGTTTATGACGGGGCTTGGTATAGGAGGAAGTGCATTGGATTCCCTATTTGTTCTCGGGTTTTGATTGACTGGAGCAGAAGCCTTGGATGTTAATTTGTCCTTGACCTCACTACAACAGATATGGGATACGATAGCGTGCTCAGAACGCTGTAGAATGCATATTATAGCGTATTCTGTCCGCTATAAATGCCCCTGCTATAATTGCCCCATGTACAAGAACGCTATAAAGTTATAGCGTTCATGAACGTTATTGATGGATTATAGCGTTCCATGGCGCTATAGACAGGTTATAGCATTTAAGAACGCTATACCAGAGTTGTAGCATTTAAGAACCCTATAGGAAAGTAATAGCATTCATGAACGCTATTGAGTTACTATAGCGTCCATGAACGCTATAGACTTGTTATAGCAGTGACAAATGCAATAGAGTTTACATAGCATTTACGAACGCTATAGTTTCTTAATAACGTTTGTTAACACCATAAGTTATTTATGGCGTTCGTGAATGCTGTTGATGTTTAATTGCATTCATGTATGTTATTGTTTGTTAATAACTTTTTAATGCAAATTGGTTTTTATAGCGTTTCTTTCACGCTATTATATGTGCACCAATAGCATGTCAGAATGCTATTGCAGAATGCATTAGTATAAAGAAACAATTCACATCAAAATAGTATTGCAGCACATCAAAATAGCATTGCAGATATACAGAATGACACAGATATCTATTGCATATATAAACATAATGCGGGTATTCAAAAATTTAAATGCTTCTCGACGAATCAATCACAGAATGAATTATGAACATAAATAAATTCATTAATTTTACTATCATGAACATTCAAAATCCTTCATAATTTCTCCAAAATTAAACATTAACAGCGTAGTCAGCGTTTAATTATTTCCATAAATATATCCAAAATGTTGCATATCCAAAATTTAGCTCGAACCCTTCGAGCCTATCCACAACCAAAGCTCCTCAGAAATCCTCTTACTTCATCCAACCTACACAAATATAGGAGGGAAACATTAGTGTTCCTGGTTAATAAACAAGCAGTTGAATTTATGAGTTAGCTATCAATATTTCATAAATATAAATATTGATTGCCAATATTCATAAATAATCTCCTTTCAATGTAATATTCTGACTTTCCCTGAACTACTAAGCATAAATTTGATAAAATTTCCAGTTCGTGGCCAAGGAATTTTGCATGATCAATATAAATTCAATAAAATTCTTTAGTTCAATCTACATCCCATGTATAATGTCCCAAAAACAATTCAACAACATAATACCTGCCAAAAACTACTTCAAAGTATTTATTAGATGTAGATAGAAATATCATTTTATGATTAATGGTTATAAATTACAAGTCATACAAGTCTGAAAAGAATGAGAACATATAACTATATCTCAAGGATCAGTATCTCAGAAGCAAATGAACAGATTGCTTGCCTGTGTGAAGCTGATACAGGTGTCCACATATATGTCAGTGCCATCCCTTTGGAAAACAGGATCCTTCTCTACCTATAACCAAGAAAAGAAGAAGAAAAAAAGAAAAGAAAATGAAATGAAAATGAAAGCTATGCTCTATAAGAGATGTGGGAGTCAAGTCAATCACTAAGTACTCTTAAATATTTAGTTCAAAATTCAACCTTCTTTTACATCTTCCAATCAAAAAGGAAACCAATCAGCATGTGACTATATTTGACAAAAATAATTTATAAAATAAGATCTGAACCCGTCTTTGCAGTTGCTTGAGTAACAATTTCAATTTCACTATATAAAGTTCTGTTAACAGCACTGCATAATGAATGCTATTGATAATGACATTCTAATAGCAGGGATGCTTCAACGCTATAGATAAACTGCTATTGTATGAACGTTTAATAGCACTTCAATATGAACGCTATGGTTGATTATATTATAATAGCAGGGAGGCTCGAACGCTATAGATAAACTGCTATTGTATTCTATTTTCATAGCACTGCGGAAGAAACGCTATTGACGATGATATTCTATAGCAGGGAGGCTTGAACGCTATAGATAAACTGCTATTGTATGCCCTATTTGTTGTAGTGCCTCTAGGACTACAGAAGTCAAGGCCTGCATAGTATCATTCAACGTATTCAGGCCTGTCTCCGGGGCCTCTATACATTTTTGATGACCGGATCCCTTGCTGTTTTCTGTATTGTCACATTCGACCATGAAAACGGACATCAAGTACGAATAGATAGAAGGAACAGTGGATCTTTCATCTCTGGTTTAGACACCTGAGTCTCATCATCATAAGGGTAGACAGGTAGATTGTGATCATCCTCTGACTCATTGTAATTGCTACCCCCAGCCTGTTAGTTGCTTGCACCTACGGAGGCATCTATGTCAGTTCCATACAATCTCTCATCGGGTTGGAACGAGGAATTGTCATGGATGGTGGGGGGTTGACTACCCCTAGCATGTGACAAGAGTTTGACCTGAGTGCGGGTGTGTTGGAATGCACCCGTGTTGGGCACCGTCAGTCTGTTGCCTCCAAGTTGACCTTTAGATTTGTTAGTCGAGGCGAAAGGGTTCTTGGCAAGCTTCTTGAAAGATGGAGAATCCTATGCCGTATTGCATGACAGAATGAGGAGTTCGTCTTCTTCTTCATTCGACGATCCTTTGCCGAGTCTCTGATGTACAGATGCCATCGGCCGCGGTCTTTGGAAGATGGACCGTCTCTTCGTGGCGATGTTGTTGTTTGGTAGCAGCAACAGTTGGTGGTGATCTTGGCGCAGGTGTGCCTTGGACTAGCCTCATTGTGCGCAGCAGAATCCTTCCTCGCCTTGCGTTTGTGAGAAATCACTTTACACAGATCACATGCCTCCACTTCTACACTCCTTTCGTGCGTGCAGGGAAGCTGTGCGCATGAATACGGACGTAAAGGTAGCTTCCCACTTCTCAGTTCCTACGCATAAGATATGCTTAGATCCTGATTAAAGGGTTGCTGGTGAGGCAGACTCACTTCATGCGCATGCAAAGTTGCTCGCGTGAGTTTGTCCCTACAGTTTGTACCCCATGGCTTGAATCATGCACGTGAGCGCTCAAGTGACAATGAGATTTTACTGGTCGAGGCATCGAAGCACTCGAACCAGTTTTGTATATCTTTTCGTCGGCTGTGCGCATGATTGTCAACACGGGCCTTTGGTCAGCTGTTAGCGTAGCACATTGATCGTGCAGGGCGCATGCTCCCTTGGACTTCTTTCTTCTACCCCTGGAAGGTGCATAGTATTCAAAGTCCAACTTAGTGGTCGGTGCAGCACTTTGGTCGCGTAGGGTGTGTGTTTTCTTGGATTTCTTCGTGTCATCCCAGGACGGTGCATGGCACTTAGAATCCAACATAGATGTTGGCATAGCACATTGATCGCACAAGGCGCGTGCTGCCTTGGATTTCTTCACGCTACCCTAGAAGGTGCGTAGCGTTCAAAATCCAATATAGGTTCTCCTGAAGGATACACAATTCTGTTAAAGACAGAAGTTCTATCATGTGCAGCCATCTTTCTGCACGGGTGGGTAGCTATACTATTCTTTCTACGTTGTGCCTTCGTCGGTTTGTGCGACCAAGGAGTTGCACTCTTTACTGCGCTCCTCAGCAACTGAAGTCGGCTGAGGCAGTACAACAGTAGAGGGTGGAGGCCTCTTTGGGGCTTTGCCATTCAGGGAGGTTTGGAGTTGTCTCCCTCCATCTTACCGCTCGTCGCAACGGCCTTGGGCACCCAGGTACGTCGATTCTTCTTCTGTTTTACTAACCGCTTCGAAGGGCTCGACTTCTCTTCAGAGAGGAGGTCTTCAAAAGCTTGCTGGTCGACACGTACGAACAACATCTTTTGGAAAGACCCCAACAAGTTATCGTCAGACTGCGTCACCACCTTCTCGTCAGTGGAGAAGAAAGTCCCCAGCAGAGTTTCCATCTTGTTTGCCATGACAAAAGTTGAACAAACTTTTTGTATTCAAACGTATAGAAAGTAAACAAAGACTCATAAACAGGAGGATTAAGTACAAAAATTCTAGGAAAGTGTGACGGTGGAGATCGAGCACTGCAGCGGCTCCTTTACTCCGTTGACGATCTGACGATGGCTTGAACTTTTTTTGACTTTCTGATGCTCGAGAGTGGTACTCGAGGTTGCTAATCAGGAAGATGTCGACCTTTTTAATGAAGGCCAACTCCTTCTATTTATAGGTCAGCACATATGCGATGTGCATAGGGTTTTTCTGGGCGCGCAGGAGTGCTGCGCGTGGAGATATGAGAGAATCTGTTGTAATTGCACGGTGAGGGCTGCTACTGATCTAACACGTGGTGGATGCTGAGATTCTCTTCTATCAAGATCTCGGGTGGTTATCAACATAACCGAATAAATGATATATGGCGTGTGTTTATGGCTCGATAATCTTGATCAGATGAAGCCGAGTGGATTTTGCTCCTATCCATAGAGTAGAATTTTGTCCCTATCTTAGGGGCAATGGTTTAAACAAACCGATTGGATATTCCCTTTGTCAACAGAACCAAACTCCGTTCATATCTTAGGAGCGACGGTTTAAACAAACCGATCGGATATTGCCCCTATCAACAGAACCAAACTCCATTCTTATCTTAAGAGTGGCGTTTAAACAAACAGATTGGATCATATCTGAAAAGATAAAGATGCCAGAGTGGCCATGTGGATTAGTGCCACCTTATAGACTTTACATCTATACGAGTTATGCTTCCGGTAAGGTTTTAATGTTACTGCACTTTTGGGCGACGATGAGACTATGCCGAGGCAACAAAATTACTGTACTTTAGGGCAACAAGTTGACTGTGCTGAGGCAATAAAGTTACTGTGCTTTAGGGCGACGAGGAGACTGTGTTGAGGTAACAAATTTACTGTACTTTTGGGCGACGAGGAGACTGTGATGAGGCAAATGAAGTCACTGTGCTTTTGGACGAGTAAGAGAATGTGCTGAGGCAATGAAGACACCACACTTTAGGGCTACGAGGAGACTGTGCTGGGGTAATGTCGCGCCCCAAAACCAGAATACTAGAGAGCGGGGGACAGACACAGCAAGCTACGTACATTGAAGTGCAACCCACCTCGTAATACGTTCATGGCTGTCTAGATGCATGGGGGTTTATCTACAAGCCAATAGTCTCTTATGGTCAAGAACAAGCCTAATCTCTCAATCTCAAGAAAACAAATAATTGTACAAGATGTCAGATCATCAGACATACAAAGTAAGGCGTCCCAAATATTACATATTCAGATGATCATGAAGCTAGTCATACAAAATACGAAGACTAGCAAGAGTTTAAGTTATACATGATCAATCCTAGGATTTGCCAATCATGTTACAGCCCTTAGGCAGACAGAATAAGTTTCAACACGAGCTAACACTTGCTCGACGGCTAAATGCCTCAAAAGAATACTTTACAATAGAATATGAGAGCAAACTAAGAAACCCACTCGTTGCCAGGATTATGTTTGGTGCTCACCATCTGGCTGGAAGACAGGTAGATCCTCGGGTGCTACTCCAAAATCTGGCCATACAAAATCAGATGGGTCAGAACCTCCACAAGGGAGGCTTCATCAAGGAACTAAAACCAGCAGATAATTAAATAGAAGAATACATAAATGAACATGGTTAAGTAACATGAAGACAAGGTTAGAGTAAAATAATAGCTTGTATTAGAAAAATAAGAGACGGAATATAATTCCCATGCTAATCACGAGACAGGCATTCAGGTACGGCCAATCAAATCCTACGTCTTGCTATCATTAGCTAACTAGGGTTATCACAGGCCTAGTTACTAGCAAGATGCAGTAGAGATGTTTCCACAGTCACAAGTCCTGCAGCTATCCAGGTTATCCAGGCGAGGTGATTTATAAGAGTTACAAGTGTTATCAAGAGTTATCAAGATTAGTGGTATACTTTCAGTACTCATGTTTTTTAAGAAGTGCCCTACATGATAGTGTGCTGGAAATGTGCCCTACTCGTCGGCAGGTTATAAGTCCCTCAGGTGTGGTCGGGATAACATGATCGCCTGTAATTGGAAAAATCTCTTTATATAAAATATTTGATCAATCTAGTCATTAACCTAGTCAGATTTATTATGAATTCCTGAACATGGTAACGAGAAATCCATGTCCTAGACATGATGCAAGACGAGACAGGTAGCTTGTACAGGCACAATCAAAAGAATCAACCACGGTTTGAAGACAAGAGTTACTTAGCAAGTCAGGGTAGCTGTCGCAACTACACTTTCAAGATTTTACATGTCATGTCAGGTTACTTGTTACTTATCAAGATTACTTGTCAGGAGTGCCCTTCGACGGGCCACTATCAAGCTTATATATGTCATATCAAGTTTACTTGTTACTTGTCAAGAGTGCACCTCTGCGGGCCACTATCGAGATTATCAAGAAGGGCTCATGTGCAAGTCAAGTTCGTGTTATAGCCAAGTCAGGTCATGCTCAGGTCAGGTCAAAGCTCAGGGTACATGTATATAACAAAACATATAAACAACTGCAAGAACAAGGAAGGTGCATGGAGGCAGGCGCATCACAGGGGGGGCCTAAACATGGATGGGCGCCTAGGCAAGCATGGGCGCCTGGGCCCTAGTGGTGCCTAGACAACAATGGACGCCAGGGCCAAGATAGCGCCTGGGCCGAAGTAGGCGCATGGCCAGATTGGGCGCTGGATCATCATGGACGCCTGGGCCAAGGTAGTGCCTGTGCCGAAATAGCCAGAAGGGGGGGGGGGGTGTATCATAATAGGCACCTAAGCACCAATAAACGCGAGGGTTAAGGTGCATCACAATAGCACCTAAGTACCGTGAGTGCAAGAGGCTGGGGGCGCCAGGGCGCGCAAGGCGCCTGGGCCAACTAGGCGCATCACATTGGCGCCTAAGCACCGTGAGCGCAAGGGTCAAAGGGGCGCCTGATCATGTCGGGGTGCCTAGACCATGGGAGGCGCCAAGGCCAAACTTGGGCGCCTGGACCAACATGGCACCGGGTACTTTGCTTCTTCTCCAAACAGCAAGAATGGTTCATTGGAACCCAAAACTTCAAAGGAGCATAACTTGCTCAAAATAAGTCCGAATCGGGGCTTCCAAGGGTCTAAACTATACAGAACGAGATTTCCTACCGCCTGGGATGACTGGTTTTAGGAAATACCAAGCTTTACTAGAACCAAACAAAAAAAAAAGAAAACTTATAACTTAGATCTACAAAAAAATGCTAAGCTCTAAAGAGGCTTAGAATCTAGTAGAGAAGAGAATGGAACAATAAAAGGGGAGATCCTTCATGAAGCAAGATTGCACTTGCCTAAGGGTTCTTGGTGGGTAGAAAGAGTTATGAGGAAGAAGAATAAAGAAATAAATAAATGAGAAGAGTTATGAAGAGAGAGAAAGGGGTTGACTTATATAGCAACCCTTCTCTTCTCAAACCATAATAAACCTAGCCAAGCCAAGAGTGCCATGATGAACCAAAATAAAATAAACCAAGATAAACCAAGTCAAGCTTAGACTAAAACAGGGTTAAGCTAAATAGGACAAGTCAAAACATGGGTCACCTGACAAACGTCAGAAATCCGTACACGTATACTGAAAATACTTATAACAGGAAACGAGAGTGACATGCAATGAAGTCACTACACTTTTGGGTGACAAAAAGACTGTGTCGAGGCAAGAAAGTCATTGCATTTTAGGACGACAAAGGAGACTGTGATGAGGCAACGAAGTCACTGTGCTTTAGGGCGACGAGGAGACTGTGCCGAGACAACTAAGTGTCAAATGAAGGAGCCGTTGAATGGGCTGCGCTTCTGGATTAGATTTGAAGGAGATACGCTTCTGGGTAGAACCAAAGGGGCTGCGTTTCTAGGTTCAACCGAAGGAGTGAGTTCTGTCGAAGTCATTTTCTCCTAAGAATATCAAATGACCGCCCTTGAATGGCTGAGTCAACATCCTTTTTAATTACCGCTGTTTGGGGGCTCAAGAAGCGGTAATAAGGCTTAGTCAAATGAATCTATTAAATGAGATTCATTGTGCTGAGTCCTAGCTTCATCCCATACTCTGGAGTCCTTGACTAACCGCCACGTAGCTTGTGGGTTGGACCACACAACCTATATATAAAGAGGAGCTTTCGGTTAACACTTCCCTTACAGTTTCTTATCATTTTCCTGTCATGCTCGACCCCGACTTAGCTTTGGACGGCCATGGGCCTTGCATAAGTCGACTATTGGTTGTATATCTCTTCGCTCAAGGAAGTTGTGGCTTTGTAGAAGAACTACTACTAAGTTTCGAGATGAACTTGAGTGTTTGGCATAAGGAGTTCGAACCTGAACAACATCTTGGAGGTCTTCGAGGTCCAAGCTATCGGGTTTGGATTGATTGCCAACCCGAAGAGCCACAGGTTGTGCTCTGCCCTGCTCAATAATGGCTTCATTAGCCATATTGGAGTGGGGGGCTGTGCGCCCTGTTATGTTGAAAGAGCCACAGGTAGTGCTGTGAGCTTCGCAGGAGCTGCATTCTTGCTCGGGCCAATAGCTGCTTCATTAGCCATGTTGGAGTTCCTTCGCGTCTGACTAAGAAGTGGCTCGCTCTGACGAGGAAGTGATTCGCTCTGACACTGCTGCACATTTTGGGGTCTGCACGCTTTGTATACTTTGTAGGCCGTGCTTTAGGGTTTAGTCTTTATATATAATCCTGAAGAGTCTGTAAAAGATCTTTTGTAAACATGATTTTAATAAAGAACTTTCCTTTATGCACTTGTCTTTGTCTGTCTCCTGCGCTTCTGTGAAGTATGTAAAATGACTGTTGTCTTTGGTGCTTTAAACAACTATTGTCTTCTGCGCTTTTGTGGAGTATGTGAAGCAACTGTTGTCTCCTGCGCTTCCGTGGAGTATGTGAAGCAACTGTTGTCTTCTGCGCTTCCGTACCACCTGCGCTATTTTCATGCTTCTATATTTATATCTATGACATAGGCATGGCAGCAAGGGAAAACACACACACACACACAAGCTAAGGAACGAAAAAAGCAAAAAAAGAAGCAGCATATATACATCATTCTCCTTATAAAACCATAGCAAAACACAACCCATCTACTATACTAACTCCCCCTCCTACTATCATTTATGCATGATAACAAAGAAGGGGACGTTTAGATCACCCCTACCTCTGTACAAGGAACCTATACTTATTAGTTATGAGAACTTAACAGTTGCCAAGCATTCATGTAGGCCTGAAATGAAGAGTCTTAAAAGGAGGGGAGGTGCGAGTACCTACGCAAGATGACCTAACAAATCAAGAGTTACTCGTGTTCGAATAGAGACACACGCCGGCATAACCGAGGCGGGGGAGAGTGGCCGTCGGCAGGCTGCTATGTTGCAACCTCGATTGGAGAAGCGGAGGAGAAGATAGTGTGCAACGTCCTGCGCTCACTTGTAGCAGCTCGGTCGAGAGCAGCACACTGCTGCTGCTAAGTCGATAATGACGGCTATGCACGAGGTGGTCGTAGAAAGGAGGGAACACTCGGGTGTTCTCTAATTGCGGCGACTAGGGTTGTTGGAAGGGGAAGAGAATGAAGAGAATAGCTTAAATAGGGGACCTTAGGGTTTAGAATGGCGGAAGAAAAGAGAGGTTCGGTCTGCGCTCCGTACACGTGTGCCTGCGTCCGTTGCTCAATAGCAGAGCACTGTACTCTTCCAATGGGGGAAAAGGAACAGTACTTCCTATGTCGAACGTTATGTTCAAAAAGAAAAGCGGGTCGGGTTATTGGGCCCAACCCGTTAACCATCTGTCCATTGGTTGTTTTTAGTGGTTGGGTTGGCTGGGTCCCTTTGGGAAATATTAGTATGATTTAAAAGGTAAGATTAGTAGTTGAGCCTAAAAATATAATAAAAACTTAATGTAGATAATTCAATAAATAAATAAAATATCATCTATAATTGCTAGAGAATTTTATATGTTTAAAATATATTCCTAAACAAAATTTTTTATTTTCTGTCTAAAACTTCTAATTTAATAGATTTGGCCAAATCCTATTTTTACTAATTTTATCACAACATTATCCACAATATAATTAGGTATTAAGAATAATTATATTAATAATAATCTTAATGGCGAGAGTTATATACTCTAACTCTTCTACACATATATAAAGAAATTCTAATTTATAAATTTAGTAACCATGATCATAATAAAATAAAAGTCTGTAAAATAATGGGGGCTCACATCCAATCGAGTTTGCATGTGTCGGTAAAGATTCTTGTTGAGTGCTAAGAATGCAGAGACAAACAGGGAATGATGTTGGTTATATCATGTTTATGCTAATCTTTGTCTTGTGCAGGGATGAACCATCGGCTATGGTAAGAATTACGAAAAAAAGTGATATATCTGTTGTTAAAGTTTCTGATTCATGATTGTTGCCAAGAAATGTTATGTCCCATTAAAGGAAAATATATGATATCGTGCTTGTAATTAACCCTAAGAGTTGCTTGAACAAGAGGAATGATTATGGCTCATAAAACACGTTGCGCAGTTCACATAAATGAATAGTCCCTTGTATGCTTGAAATAAATAGAAATAAATTGTGGCTTTTTGAAAGTGTTTTCAAATGTTGTAGTATGACTCTAATCTGCATGAAATGAATATAGGTAAAAGTAGCAAAATCACATCACAAGAAATATTTACTCACTAAATAAATTAGTGATCGTTTCAAATGATGTAGCCTTTGTTCACATCACCAGTATGTTGATGTACTGACCCACCACTAGTTTTCACGCAGTTGCATCAAGATGGATAGTCCAAAGCGATAGCCCGAGCCTCATCCTAAGGAGCCAAAAATTAGAAGAGATGCAAAGTGATGGATTTTTTGTTCAAAAGACGGTTATCTATTGTAGGAGTTGGTTTTGTATATAAAGGAATGTAATGTATGAAATGAGATCATTGTAATCTATAAAGTTTTTGAGAGTTTGTGAGCCAAGTATGGCATTATCAGAGAGATAATGAGAGTTTTGTAATCGGTTCAAAGATATCGATAAAGAGAATTTGTTTCTTCTATTATTGTATTTAATTCATATTCTGCAATATGTTTGCTGCTAATTTCAAATATCTGCATTATGTTCGGCTACATTATTGTTTATCTTGTCTACTTTGTTATTGTACAAGTCTTAGCCTTATGCAAGTGTAACTTAGGCTTGCACGACATCACACCTAAGCAAGGATGAACGGTTCTACAGAGTCCAAAGCAAGGACGAAATGACTCTGCGGGATAGGGGCATGACATGCCCGATCTCGAGATTCCATTCCCTCATAATGTTTTTACTAATTTAAGTTGCTTAGATTAGCCCTAAATTGGTCTTGGAATCACATGTCGTGGTCATATGATTATCCTCCTAGATGTTGTACCTCAGTATATGTATCCTAAGTATGAATCTACATCGGCTTAAAAAGTCTAAAATCTAGATCCATCCTTAATGTAATGCATCAGAAAAATAATTATCACACCACGCCATTGTTATTGACCATGACTATGTTGGGATATATGAATGTACTGACATATAACAGGTAGGATCACATAGCACGTAGAGTCGCTCCTCAGTGTACTCATAAAATAGTACCTCAGTGCATACATAGATTGTACCTCAATACACATATAGGATAGTGCCAGCACATTAGGAAATCAAGTCATGAACATAGTCAAGTCAAGTAGTCACATGGAAATCTCTTAGGACCTAAGTCACATAGGCACATAGGTCACATAGGCGCATGGTCTAAGTTACTCATAGTACACAAGGGTCAGGATAGGAAGTCAAGTCATCAAGAGAAAATAGCAAAACCTACTTAAGACATAAATCCATCAAAGAGAGGCGCATAGGACTCTATGGCGCATAGGACAAAGGGCGCATGAGAAACTATAGTCTAGAGGGGAAATAGACGCATAAATACATCCAAGCGCATAGACATGCTACGTGCATGGATACGTCCAGGCGCACAGATAAACTGGCACATGGATAATATTGCACATTAACTATTGTAGGCTTTCATGCCATAAGCACAACGGGACAAGCAAGTCTAGCACATAGTATCCAGGCACATGACAACCCTGGCGCATGGCACCAACAAGCGTATGGCAAATAGGTGCACAATAAGTAGGCGCACAACAAGTACGTCGAATGGTCCAGATAAGCACAAGGCAGATCTGTGAGCCCCCTGAATTTTAGGGTTTATTTTAAAATTTTCTAAATGAATTATTTTTATTATATATTTTATTATAATTATTTTTTATCATTAAATGTTCTTTCCCGTGACATTGATTTTTGGAGCGCCAGGGATGTCAATCTTCGAAAACTTTCTTCATGACTTTTGTAGTAGGAAAGATAATATTTATTTTGATATATGATGTCCTACTCAAACTTGTTCCCCTTGCATTCTATTTGCATTGCATAACTTTTTGGTCAATTTAGACCATTTGACCATCTACCGAAAAACTAGACCTAACTTCCAACTAAATTTCGGGGCTCGATATCAATCCAACCTAATCGATCCAATATATGGTTTTGATCTATTTTGAGCCTACTATGCACATGCCACTTGTGTGCCATCCACTCGAGCTCCTGCATGCTATTATTTCCTCAATGATCACAAATGATTTAAATTGTAGTTATGATCACGCCAAGCCCAAACTTAACCCAATCTAACCCAATACCCAACCCAATTTCTTGTGGCTGCTTACATGCCATCCTCCGTAGCACCGTACGGAAGGAAGTGTCATTCTCTTGTTAACCCCCTCTTCTATTCAATTATATTACTAGCATTCATATTTTTAAAAATATTATTAATCAATATCCAAATTTATGCCCTAGTCTAATTAAGTTATTATTAGTATTGTGCACATAAATTTCCTCCTTGTTTTACTTATTTAAATACTGATTAATCTTTAGTGTTACTATGTCTATTGTTGGAATGATAGCATTGGACTAATATAGCTACATTCAAATCCTAGCCCTTCATTCCACTACAACTCATCCCAACCACTTAACCCACACCCTAGCAAGCCCTAGCTATATAAAACACTTTCCCTACCCATGCTTGGCAGCCAATAGCCCCTCTCTATTTAAACTCTTCACTCCTTCCTCACCATCTTCTTCTTCCTATTCTTCCTCACTCCACATCATCTTCTTCTTCATAAACTTCCTCTTCTTCTTCTTCTTCTTCCAATAACTGCGTTGCTGTTGCTGTTGTCTTCGTTGAGGCTTCGCACCATCGTGCACAGCCGCACGCTGTCCGATGACTCCCTAGTGAGGGTGCCACCCCTCGCCGTTACCGCCACCCCTTGTCGGTATGCCACCCCTTGAACCGCCCAGGCCAGCTCGACCTGACAATCGCGACCCTATGGCTGCTGTAATAGTAGCTACATGCGCCTACACGTATACAATGCTGGCACGATTGTTGCTGTTGATACAGCTGTTGTGCGGCCCGCCTCCGGCCACCCAAGTGCGGCCATGCCTCCAACGACCTCGTCGTGAGCCATCCAGCATGCTCCCGATACGACCTCGCTTTCTTCGACGAATGTCGTAGACTATTTCTGTATTTTGGAACTGAACCAGTCGACGCGCACGAGGAACACTAAGTCAGAAAGTACTTTTTATGGCAGCAACTTTGTATGTGTCTTTTGGGCGATTCGACTGTTAGATCGACGAACTCTTTCCTCTGTTACAATCTCTGTATATAGCTTTACCTCCACCTAAAGTTTCAGCCGTTAATTCGTTCATTTGATATGTCAAAATTGGCTGCCAAGTTGTCCGAATAATTGTATTTATTTTGGACAGTTTTGTGGAGCCAACTTTATGGATTTGTATCTCCGCCATCGCAGCTCCATTTGATGCACCACTAGTTCCTGTGTATAGCTGGTATAACCATAAAGTTTTATTCCATTGTGAGCTCGTTTGATTGGTTGAATTTAACGGCAAAGTTGGCCGTCCGAATTCATAATTTTTAACTTGTAAAATTCTAATTTTGGACCGAAACTTCGGATTCTAATTATGACACCACCAGTGGACTCATGGTATTGTTCTAGCATGAATTCATATAAATTTTGCTAGATTTGGAGGACGTGGGCCCTGGCTCGTATTTTGATGCAAGGCGGGACCCACATTCCGAGTCAATGGACCATTTTGAGATCGGCTCGTCAGAATCCAATTCTGGATATACCGTTGGGTTCTTGTCATTATTCTGGACTCGTAACATATAATTTGCTAGGTTTGCGGACTTGTATCCTAATACATTTTTCGGTACAAAGTGGGTCCAACGACGGACATCATTTGAACCCAAAATTACCATTTTGCCCCTGTGTCCAAATTGGACTTATGGGTAGACCATCCTAGCTAATTTGACCATTTTAGACATGTTGGTGCTGTTTATTTCATCATTCGACGACGTATGTAGATTTTTTTTATGTATCACCATTAGTTATAATTAATTCTTATTATGTTCGTATTTCAAAATTCGTGCATCAAAACTGAGATCTGTCTGTTCCAGTGATCTCACATTACTGAAATTTACAAGATGACCATGTAAATCACTACGATAAGATTATTAATCTTATGGTTGATTGTCTTGTCTCGATTTACGTGTCGTAAATTTTTATCTGCGAACAACGATGTGCAAACTTGATATTTTAATAACCTACAACTTATAATTTATATTATTAGGAATAATGATTATAGAGACTAGTATGACTAGCTTTGACCTAGTTTGTCTTCCATGACCTAGAAAAGGCCTAGAATCATATAATTAATGTATTTAAATATATTGTTTACTCTAGAACACCTAGTAACTTTGTAAATTCATATTAGGTCTTTGTGACATCAGTTCGGACATCGATTCTCAGTCATTGCTTAGGATAGCAGGCGAGTACATTGTCTGATAGTTTTTATTTATTTGATGATCATTATGATTCAGCTTCTAGTATAGTTCTATTTGATTCTCTGACATAACACGGATTATATTTCTGGATCTATTACATACGACACACATACTATTACTTGTCTGGCCTATATTTTTAAAATTACTTACTAGAATCACCCTACTGGAATCACCTACTGGCATCACATTATTCTGCATGGACTTGTACTCAATTTACGTGTTGGGATATGGATTCACTTATGCTTATCGGGGCGGGAAAATACTCAAGTAGACATGTAAACATTTAGCAAGCATGCGATGTGCCATATTTATCCACTAGCAATTTACATGTCGAAAGAGGTATTTCAAACACACTGGATTAGTGTCGTATACTAGATTCACATTTGACTCATGTTATACTGTCTGGACTCACATTATCTCTATTCTAGTTTAGTTATCTCTATTTACAGTCTTTATTGTCATTCTCTTCTGATTTACTGTATTTACTTTCCTTGTTCTTTAGTTAAATTGTTATTCTATTTCATTTCCTGTTTCAATCTTTTTAAATTCATCAAGTATTACTTGCTATAACTGCTTATAGTCTTTATCATTTATTTGGAACTGCTAGAGGAGATGTGCTTGTTCCAATCCTGACTGGATATATTTTTCAGTTGACGAGCTCTTGGATACATGTCCTAATTATTACTGTGCTCCAGAGACCCAAGCTGTTGATCCCCCGATAGAGTAGCATAGCCTTCCTAGGTGGGTGTTAGTTAGATAGTATCACTATTGTTGGATCTGTCTCCAGTCTTGATATTTTTGAGACTTGTTATATTATTCGGGTTATGTACTTATTTATAGACTTTTAGACTCTATTGTATTTGACTTATGCCATTAAACTTTATTTTATCATTTCATCTTCTTTCTATTCGTGCTATCATCTTCCTTAGATGTCTAAGTTTATGTCCAAGATGATATATTATTCTCCGTGCGGAGATGACAGATTATTCCATATATGTTAGATGTTAGATATTACAAACGACCTACACAATATTCTACCGTCGATACTGCGGCGTAGGCTGGACATACCCACGTACTCGTGCCCCAAAACTGGGTGCGAGTTATGACACATTTTTGTGGTGGCCCATGCAGGTCTCGTCTTCGTAAAATGTACGAAGTCATAGTGGTACTTAGGATAGGTGTACTACTATGAGCCTGTGACCAATTGAGAAATAAGATTTGATGATACACCCACAACTAAGATTATAGGTTCTTAGAACTCTCCAACATGATTGCTCTTATGTTATCTTTTCTTGACATGATTGCTTTTGTGTTCCATTTTTCTTATGATTTGACTAAACTCTTTCCTGTTAACCTCTTGAGTAATTCTACTCATTCTCTTTCCGTAACTGTTGGAAATGCCTTATGGATGGGGTTAGGAAAAATTTGAGAAAGTATATTTAGCCTTGTATTACAGAACCGAGAGTCTTGCAGCTAGAGAAATATTGGCGAGACAGGATTTGAGATGACGACATCGTAGTTACATATGTTTCTCTAATTTTATTTGAATTACCTCATATGCATTCTGATTGACTTCTTCTCTTATACTTTGCAAAAAGTTAGTTTGGAAATATTTTATGGATTTGGCCAAGACAAGTTCAGGAACCTATATTATCTGGCGTGGCAGCTGTGCACTGCATCCATCCGTCATATTATGGAATAAGGAAGTTAATTGCCGTCAGATGTACACTGGCGCGATAGTAACTTCACGTGACATAATCATGGAGGTATATGGTTCTTGAATTTTACCTCGACTATGTCCTATGCATCTTGTTGGCCTCGTACCATTCTTGGAGATATTTTAACAATCTTTCATGTCTTGCTTGACCCTTAACTTGTTTGAATAATGATATGGATTGCTCGACCCAGTCTTATGCCCTTGTTATCTTCCATTTAATAGACGATTGAAATAGACAACCCCATTAATGGATTCTATAGTATAACTATAAGATGTTGTGCGATTGTGATGAGTGATTTTCCTAAAGGTTGATTAGGTTAAGCTTATAGGACAGATATGAGTGACTGACTATATTGGACTTAGAAACCATTAAGAACGATTGCGTTGATAGTATAACTTGATGATAGGGTATCTAAAATGGAGTGATGAGATATTATAATACCGTGACTACGGATTGAGGATTTAAATCTTGTACTTAGGGTTTAAGGGTTGAGCATTTGTAGGACTTGATGACCAAGTAATTATTGGTTATCTATAAGCTAATTACATATAATTGGAGGGTAGATCGATATGTGGAATGATATAGGATAAGTTAGAGAGAGATATAATATTGCATACAAGATCGGAAGATATCAGTTAAAATAACAAGGAACAAAGCAAAGACATATGTACATTGGTAATTAATAAATCAATAAATGAATCGAGAGTTTGAAATTAGGAATTTATATTCGAAAGAGTTGTTGAGTAAAAAGAAGAAGGCCCTATGCCAAGAATATGTGTTGAACGTATAATTTCAAGGAGAAGTTGTGGAGAAGGATTGAAGGCAATTAATACAAAGAGCTTGTGGATTGATAGAATAAGGTACTGAGGATAGAATAAAGGAACAAACTATTTACAATTGAGATTGAAAATATGGCTGGTAACCAAGCATTATCGATCTATATACATATCTCGAGGATGACCTATATTCACGAAGGCGCCTTATTGGTAAGAAAGATTCTAGAGGGTAAAATGACATAGTTATAATGAAAGAATCTTGTTGAACCGAACCAAAAAAATTGTAAGGAGAAACAGAAGAGATGATCACAAGGGTATCAGATTGAGTACTGTAGTCGTAGCAGCTACATGCTATAGCATGACCTATTGGATGATTTTAAATTTCGAGGACAAAATTCTTGTAAGGTGGGTAGGATGTGAGTCCCTTGAATTTTAGGATTTATTTTAAAATTTTCTAAATGAATTATTTTCAATAAATATTTTATTATAATTATTTTTGATCATTTAATATTCTTTCCCGTGACTTTGATTTTGGAGCGCTAGGGATGTCAATATCTAGAAACTTCCTTCATGAGTTTTTTAGTAGGCAAGATTATCTTTATTTTGATATATCATGTCCCACTCAAACTTGTTCCCTTGCATTCTACTTGCATCGCGTAACGTTTTGGTCAATTTAGACCATTTGACCATCTACTGAAAAACTAGACCTAACTTCCAACTAAATTTTGGGGCTTGACATCGATCCAACCTAATCGAATCAATATATGGTTTTGATCTATTTTGAGCCTACTATGCACATGTCACTTGTGTGCCATCCACTCGAGCTCCCGCATGCTATTATCTCATCAATGATCACAAATGATTTAAATTGTAGTTATGATCATGCCAAGCCCAAACTTAACCCAATCTAAACCAACACCCAACCCAATTTCTTGTGGTCTCTTACATGGCATCCTTCGTGGCACCATATGGAAGGAAGTGTCATTCTCTTGTTAACCCCCTCTTCTTTTCAATTATATTGCTAGCATTCCTATTTTTAAAATATTATTAATCAATATCCAAACTTATGCCCTAGTCTAATTAAGTTATTAGTATTGTGTACATAAATTTCTCCCATGTTTTACTTATTTAAATACCTATTAATCTTTAGTGTTACTATATTTATTGTTGGAATGGTAGCATTGGACTAATATAGGTACATTCAAATCCTAACCCTTCATTCTACTAAAACTCATCCCAACCACTCAACCCACACCCTAGCAAGCCCTAGCTATATAAAACACTTTCCCTCCCCATGTTTGGCAGCCAACATCCCCTCTCTATTGAAACTCTTCACTCCTTCCTCACCATCTTCTTCTTTCTATTCTTCCTCACTCCACATCATCTTCTTCTTCTTCTTCTTCATAAACTTCCTCCTCTTCTCTTTCTTCTTCTAATAACTGTGTTGCTGTTGCTGCTGCTGTCTTCATTGAGGCCATGCACTACCGCACGCAGCCGCACGCTGCTCGGCGACTCCCTAGTGAGGGCGCCACCCCTCGCCGCTGCCACCCCTTATCGACGTGCCACCCCCAAAATTGCCCAAGCTAGCTTGACCTGACAATAATAGCCCCATGGTTGCTGTTACAGTAGCTACATGCCCCATGCATGTACAACGCTATCACGACTATTGCTGTTGATGTAGCTGCTGTGCGGCCCATCTCCGGCAACCCACTCGCAGTCATGCCTCTGGCGACCTCGTCGTGAGCCACCCAGCATTCCCCCGATACAACCCCATTTTCCTCGGCGAATGTCGTAGACTATTTTTGCGTTTTGGAACCGAACTCATCGACGCGCACGAGGAATACTAAGTCAGAAGGTACTTTTTATGGCAGCAACTTTGTATGTATTTTCTGGGCGATTCGACCATTGGATCGACGAACTCTTTCCTCCGTTGTAATCTCGGTATATAGATCTACCTCCACCTTGTTCATTTGATATGTCAAAATCGGCTGCCAAGTTGCCCAAATAATTGTGTTTATTTTGGACAGTTTTGTATAGCCAACTTCGTAGATTTGTATCTTCGCCGTCGTAAGTCCATTTAACGTGCCACTAGTTCCTGTGCATAGCTGGTATAACCAACTTCTTGTCCTTAAAGTTTTGTTCCATTGTGAGCTCGTTTGATTGGTTAAATTTGATGTCAAAGTTGGCCGTCCGAATTCAAAATTTCTAACTTGTAAAATTCTAATGTTGGATCCGAGACTCTGGATTCTAATTCTGACAGCACCAGTGGACTCGTGGCATCATTTTAGCACAAATTCATATAAATTTTGCTAGATTTAGAGGATGTGGGCTCCGACACGTATTTCGATGCAAGGCGGGCCCCACAGTCTGAGTCAACAGACCATTTTGAGATCGGGTCATCGAAATCCAATTTGGATATACCGTTGGGTTCGTATCGTCATTCTAGACTCGTAAACATAATTTGCTAGGTTTAGTGGACTTGTATCCTGACACATTTTTTGGTACTAAGGGGTCCAACGACGGACATCATATGACCCAAAATTACTATTTTACCCCTGTATCCAAATTGGACTTATGGGTAGGCTATCCAGCTAATTTGACCATTCTGGACATGTTGGTGATGTTTGTTTCATCATCCGACAACGTCTGTAGATTTTTCTTTATGTATCACCATTAGTTATAATTAATTCTCATTATGTTCGTATTTTGAAATTCGTACATCAAAACTGAGATCGGTCGATTCCAGTGATCTCACATCACTGAAATTGACAAGTTGATCATGCAGATCACTATGATAAGATTATTAACCTTACGGTTGATCGTCTTGTCTCGATTTGCGTATCGTAGATTTCGATGTATGAACAGTAAGGTATAAACTTGATATTTTAATAACCTACAACTTGCAACTCATATTATTAGGAATAATGATTATAGAGATTATTATGACCTAGTTTGACTAGCTTTGACCTAGTTTATCTTCCATGACCTAGAAGCATATAATTAATGTATTTAAATATATTGTTTACTCTAGAACACCAAGTAACTCTGTAAATTCATATTAGGTCTTTGTGACGTCGGTTCGGACATCAATTCTCAGTCGTTGCTCAGAACATCAGGCGAGTACATTCTCTTATAGTTTTTATTTATTTGATGATCATTATGATTCAGTTTCTAGTATAGTTCTATTTGATTCTCTGACACAACAAGGATTGTATTTCTGGATCCATTGCATGCGACACACATACATTACTTGTGTGGCCTTTATTTCTGGAATTACTTACTGGAATCATCCTACTGGGATCACCTACTGGCATCACATTGTTCTGGCTTGACTTGTACTCAATTTACGTGTCGGAATATAGATTTACTTGTACTTGTCGGGACGGAGAAATACTCGAGTAGACATGTAAATATTTCCAATCATACTGGAACTACCCTACTGGTCTAATATGGAAAGATAACCGTCGCACGCTTGCCAAGCGTGCGAATGTGCCGTATTTACCCACTAGCAGTTTACATGTCGAAAGCCGTATTTCAAACACACTAGATTAGTGTCTTGTACTAGATTCACATTTGACTCATGTTATACTGTCTGGACTCACATCATCTCTATTCTAATTCAGTTATCTCTATTTACAGTCTTCATTGTCATGCTCTTCTGATTCACTGTATTTACTTTCCTTGTTCTTTAGTTAAACTGTTGTTCTATTTCATTTCCTATATCAATCTTTTCAAATTTATCAAGTATTACTTACTATAACTGCTTATAGTCTTTGTCATTTATTTGGAACTGCTAGAGGAGATGTGCTCGTTCCAATCCTGACTGGATATATTTTTCAGTTGACGAGCTCTTGGATATATGTCCTACTTATTACTGTGCTTCTGAGACCCAAGGAGTTGATCCCCAGGCAGAGTAGCATAGCCTTCCTAGGTGGATGTTAGTTAGATTGTATCACTATTGTTGGATCTGTCTCAAATCTTGATATTTTTTAGACTTGTTATATTATTCGGGATATGTACTTATTTATAGACTTTTAGACTATGTGGTATTTGACTTATGACATTAAACTTTATTTCATCATTTCATCTTCTTTCTATTCGTGCTATCATCTTTCTTAGATGTCTGTATTTAAGTTTATGTTCTAGATGATATATTATTTCTCCGTATGAAGATGACAAGTTATTCCATATCTGTTGGATGTTAGATATTACAGATGACCTATATAGTGTTCTACCGCCGATACTACGGCGTAGGCTGGACGTACCCACGTACTCGTGCCCCTAAACCGGGTACGGGTCATGACAAGATCTGCCGCATGGGCCAGATGAACGCATGACAGATCTGCCGTATGGCACCTTGGCTCATGGACGAGATAGGCATATGGCAGACTGGAGCATGGCCCCCTGGCGCATAGACTAGATGGACGTTTGATAGTCTGGAGCATAGTAGGATACGCAAGCGCATAACCTTTGTGTGCATAGTAAGCATATGCCCACAGCGCGTATGTTATCAATGGGAATATACGACAAACTTCCATGGTCACTTGGCATTACTGTCGCATGGCCCCTTGCTCGCATATAGGTCATCGTCCCAAACAACAAGTTTAGCCATGAAAGAACCAAAAACTTGTTATTACCATTACTTCCTTTCTAGGACTCAAAGTCCGGCAAAATAAAAGCCAAAACTGCATGAAATTAAATTCTTTTCAACATAGAACAAGAAGTTTTTGAAAATAATAAGTTTTACTAGACCATTCCTTCATAATCATATAAAAATATAGTTTTAAAACTTTAGATCTATTCTAAAATACTCATCACACCCGAAAACACCTAGAACTAAACTTGTAGAGAATGTAATGATGCGTAATATAGACTAAAAATAAGTAAAGGAAATCAGAGAAATAAAATGAGAAACGTTGCTCTCTCCATAGGTGCATGATGTACTTGCCTAGGGTTGGTTGAGGAAAATGAATGAGAGTAATGAGGAGAGAGAGAGAGAGAGAAAGAGAGTGGAAGAGAATATTTTTAGGGGGTTGCTCCACTAAACCCTAACACTAACATACTCTATCCAAGTCTACATGTCATGCTAAATGGTACATAATTATAATTAAACAAATAGAATTCAGATCACAATACGGTCCAGTATCCTGCCATTAAAACAGTGAACCACACCTATAACTAAACAATGACAAGGGGGTGGCATACTATTCTTCAATGAGACACTATTCCATGACATGATCAGGTAAAATATAAGATACATGTGCCCATGTTATAGATAATTAGATACCATATATAGGAACAATATAGAAAAATACATATACCGGAAACGAGGAGTGACACATAAGTTGACCAAGTGCTAATTCATGGAAAGTATATTTCCCAGCATATCCTTAAATTGTTCATTGGTAACATGATTCCTGTTTTGATCCTAAAAATTCAAAACAATTCAAATGAGTGATGTCCAGTGGTTGGTCGTTGTCCCAATATTCTGTCGTATTGCTTTTATTTTCTTAGATTCTTTGAATTTGTCAACCTCTTGTTGAGTAGCTCGATATTACTTAAACCAATGTCTATCTTTGCCACATTTATGACAGGCATTACTACTATTATTTGGTTTATTTTGAGGACTAAAATTTCTATTACAGGGTGCTTTCCACTTGTCCATTTATTCTTTTGTGAATCGATGTTTCCTCCTTTGTAAGGCTGATAACCATGGCCATACCTCCCATATTTTTTTTTGCTCTTCAACGCCCTCGCCCATGTCCTCCATCACTATCTCTATAAACCCCAAATTGGCATTTGTCTCAGGAATTAGCATTTGCTTCAGAAATTTCTATTGACCTAGTTAGTTTAGAGTAGTAGTTTTTCATGAGTGTTGCTATTTGCCTCTGCTACAAGGAGATGCGTCACCAGTTCAGAGTACTTTGTGAAATTTCTTTCACATTATTATTGCTACAAAAGCACATTACTTGCATAAAAAGTGGAGAGAGTTCTCAATTATTTGAGCCTCTGTTAGTTTTTCATCACACAACCTAAGGCGAGAAATAATATTAAATATAACAGAATTATATTCTTTAACAGTTTTATAGTCATGGTATCATAGGTTCAACCATTCACTTTAAGTAATCGGAAGGATTACCATCCTTTGATGGTCAAATCTATCCTTTAGGGATGTCCACAAATTTAATGTATCATCCTCACATAGATATTCGGCCTTGAAATCATCATGAATATGATATCGAAGGAAAATCAAAGCCTTAGCCTTGGCTTGAGAAGATTATTTATTTTCCTTCTTAATAGTACCATCAAGCTTGTTGGATTGTAAGTACAACTTCACATCCAATTGCCATGCTAAATAATTGTCTTAGCTTACATCAAGAGCTTTAAATCAAGCTTTGCAGGACTCGACATCTACATGGCAGAAAATAATTATATTAAAGGTAATTTAAATAATAAAAATTGATAAGCACTTCAAGATTAGAATTTTTTTTACATATGCCATAATGTGATTAAACACTATCAAAGAATATTATGTCTTATATGTATCACATGTACAACAATGTGATCATCATATAATATATTTTGGGTACTTTTTCATAATTCAATTCACATATACAACAATGTTAATTAATTCCATGTAGCATTCAAATAAATAAAAATAATGGAAGTAGCAGTTTCACAAACTAATTTAATGTAATTAATAATTCCAAATAAGTGAAGAAAATTCAAGATATTCTAGATTAATTCCATTTATGGGTAAAGTTCATAAGAAAAGTTTTGGAAATAAGGTTTATACACATAATATTAAATAAATTATCATGAATTTCCTATTTTAAATTGTGAACATATCCAATACAAATTTAGATTTAAAATTAAAAGAGAAAAATAAATCCAGAAACTTATGTTCTAGTCAACCTATAAATACTTATATCAAACACTACCAAAATAAGATATATTACGAAGCCTAAAAACGTTGCTAATATGTAAAAAAAATGTCGCTAAAAATAATTAGCAACGTAGTTAGAGAAATTTATTGTTGCTGTACTTTCCATCATCGTTGACAAAAAAAATGTTGTTATCTGTTGCTATAGCGACGAAAATTAGCGACGACACCTCGTAATGCCAATTATTTTTGCAACTAGCAACGTTTCTAAATTAGCGACGAATTGATGTGTTGCTAAACGTTGCTAAATTAGCGACACTATCAACGATGTTTTCCAATAAAAATGTTGACATGGCAAATTTGTCATATCGGCTATTTAGCGACATATAGCGACATCCTGATAAACGTTAGAAACGTTTATGATACAGGTTAGTGACGTTCAGATACAAGTTAGCGATGTATTACTGCATCGTAGAACGTCGCTATTCTATAAAAAAAGTAAAAAAGGAAGCTGTTTGTTTCCCACCAAAATATGCCTGCCGTTAGAAAATCACAATTTATAAAAAAGTAGATGGGAGCAACCCTCCGCTGAATTTTTTGGTTCACCAACCCCTTTGATGGAATACTTAATAGCGATAAAAGCATATACAGTTAATATAAATAATAATGTAAACTCCCATACAATTAAGAAAGTTATAAACGTCACATGGCATCAAATAATGTGGCTAAATGTATGAAATAAATACATGAAGTCCCAGGAATGGGCCAACACACAAAGAAAGAAAAATCTATCCAATTAAGGACCAGGAGGAGGAACAATGCCGCACATCTAGGATATGTATGCCCTCTGAAAAATATTTAGGATTTATTTGTGATTAATTAGGATTATTAATTAATCATTAAATTCCTACTTTATTTTATGATCAATAGGTACCCTTTGCCATAGCATTGACATTAGGAGCACAACATTAGCTATTTCCTCCCAATAATCTTCACATGCATGACCTAGACAAATCAACCTACACTCATGACATTCATGTCCCACTCAAGCACACCTCCTTGTGCTCCATTTGTATCGCACAACATTCATGACAAAAACCCAATTCCTAACCAATACAATGCAATTGATGACCATTCAGGTCAATTTAAGCCATTCGATCGATTATCGTAATTCTAGACCTAACTTCCAACTTGAGTTTGGGACTTGATATTGATCGAAACTATTTGACCCAATATATGATTTTGATTCATTTTAAGCCTACGATACACATGCCAAGGGTGTGCCACTCAACCGAGTTCCCACGAGCTATTTATTTACGAATGACACATGAGACTCATTGGGTGATTTTTGGATTTAATGTGACTAGAAAATATAATTGGACCCTAACCTAGCCAACTCTGCTTGGTAGAGCCATGTTAGGTTGCCATGACCCAGCAGATTCATTTTGAATTTATTTTACGGGATTTGTATAGCGAAATAGGTTAAATATAATTTTGTATGTACTTGATGATATATTTATTTATTTAATTGAATTATAAATATATATGCTTGTCATGGTTTTTATATATATTGAGGTACAAGGTTTATTCATATATATATATATATATATATATATATATATATATATATATATATATATATATATATATATATATATAATATAATCTTTACAAGTTAGGAATTAGACTTTATATAATTTTATACAAAGGTTATATATATAAATCTATAGAATTATGTGAATACGTTCAAATACGGTTTATACATATATCATATATACATAAAAAGATATCATATATAGGATTTTATATAAAATATATGTTTATATACATATTAAAATGCGTATATCACCATATACATAAATATTATATATATATATATATATATGTTTTAGAAACTCTCCATTTTATTCATAACATGGCGCAAAATGCCGTAGCCATTACGAGTAAGCGCGAAGCGCCAAAACCAGAAACAGAAAAAAGGAACATAAGAGCACCAGCCCGAGCGTATCGGGGTGGAGGGAACAAAATAGCTGGAAGGATGAGGTGGTGGGGACGCCACTCCTCGACGAAGAGGACCAGGAGTAGGACCTCACCAGAAAGAGTGATCTACGACGGTTTTTGGGAGTTGGTTGCTATCATCTGATGAGCGGCTGCTATCTTCTTGGCTGCCAGATAAGCCTCTGGAGTGGAGTGGTCGCTGTTCTGGAGGCCCTGAGCCGCGTCGATAGCAAGCTCGATCCCCAACATCCTGGCAGACAGCTCAGAGGCTGCTGTGGCTTTGCAAACATGGAGTTTCTGTATGGCGACCTCCAGAGAGTAGGCCGCCGCGATCCGCTCAAAGTAATTCCTTAAGATAATCGGAGCTTCGCGGATCGCTTATATCCCGACCGCGAGATGGCCATCCATCGGAGGGGACAACAAGCTGACGGACTCTCCCGAGAAGGGGACGCCACACCCTGGTGAACCAGCAACAGCCTCTTCCTCGATGGACCCCTGCGAGGCCGGCTCCGCCAAATCAACGGCAGCCTCAGTGGTGGCTTCGACGTCCACCCTCTAGCAAGGCTCCCCTCCGCCAGTAGGAGGGTTCGAAGCCACCACTGGTTCTGTTGGGGCACTGTCATCGGAAGCGGGCCCCGCGGACGGGCCAATAGTCACCCCGACGGCCACTTCCAACTCCATAAAAACTGTCGAAGGGTCGGAGAAAATGGCCGAAGGGCATGCCTAAACGAGACCCGGCAGAACGGGCTCGGCTGAAGAAACTGGATCCCCCACGGAATGGATAGACAGCGAGACTGCCGCGGGCTCGGGGCACCTACCGTTCTCGTGACCGGGACGGATACAGACGCTGCACACTACAGGTTGGTGCTTGATAACCAAGTCTTGCCAGATGCTACATCCTCTAGGCAAGTTGATGAGAATCCGGAAGGGAGAAGGGCTGCGCAGGTCGATGTCCACAAGCACCCGAGTGTAATTGGGGCAGATACGACCGAAGTGGCTCGATACACCAAGATTGGGGAGCCGACACACTGCACAAGAAGGAAAATGATAGCCTTGGCGAAAAGAGCAACTGGTAACTCGGGCAGAGCCACCTAAAGCGGTACCACCGCGGGTGCCCACTTCGGGTCAAAATCCGACGACCATATGGTCAACCACAACGGGGCCTGCGCAAAGGGCCAGACCTCCTTCGACCGTAGATGAAGATAATCCGTCTCCAGAGATGGTCAGAACAGTAGATGACGCTCGCCAATGACGCCCACGGAGATCGGACCGAGTAAACCCATCTTCCTAATAATCCAGCGAACCACGGCGACTGGAGGCCTTATGCAGAGGAACTCCCCGACCAGTACGAAGAAGGAAATTGTCGGAAAGCCTCCCAAGACAGAGAAAGGTCGAGGAGGGAGGACCAGGGGCGGCAGGGATGCGGCAGCGGTCGCTTCAGCGAAGGAGCGGGCGGCTCGCTGTACGCCCGAATCGAGATCCCACTCCGGATCGACGTGCACCGTGACAGGAATCGAAAGGGACTCCGCCGCAGGGGACGCCGCCGGAAGGGCCGTCCCCGCCGAAAGAGGTACAGATCCTCCACGAAGTAGAGCAGATCTGCCATTGGACCGCAGTTGGAGGCGCGGGTCGGTAGGGCGCCGTCGTTCAAAAGTCCACGGCCGAAAAGGAGTGTCGAGAGGGGCGTAGCCTCGGCCGGGGGCGAGCGAGCAAGGCGGACAGATGTACCCCCGCCCATGCTGACGTTGAACCCGCGGCCACGACACCGAGCCCAACCGGCTGAGCGACATCCACGAACTTGGAAAGGGGGGAGGGGAGGACGGCTGAAGGAGAAAAGGGGAAGGGGAGATCCTGAGGGGAGGGAAGCACCTCCGCCTCCATGACCGCCAGAGAAGGCGCTCAGATGGAAGGGGGGCAGACGATCCATGCCCGATCGCAAGCTAGGGCCGGCTGTGGGGAGAGAAACATGACTCATTTTTTGATATATATATATATATATATATATATATATATATATATATATATATATATATATATATATATATATACACACACACACATATATATTATCTATAAATTAAATATATACACACACACAGCCGAAAAAAAAAAATATATATATATATATACACACACACAAAAAAAAATATACATACACACACATATATATATCTATAAATTAAATATATATACACACACAAAAATATACATACACACATATATATATTATCTATAAATTAAATAAACCCTAAATCCTATTCTCTGGTTCCCTACTCACGCAGTCGCGTAGCAGCAACCGTGGCTACAATAAACCACCACGCCATCCCCTCACATACTCGGCCATTCGCCGCCTCCATTGGTCGTGCCACAACCAGCCACCTCCCTCACCGTCGTGCGCTGTCCCCTCGTCATGCCGTCGTCAGGCCATCACTGCCGTACGGCCAGACGCACACGCATGCGTACGGGACAACAGTAGCAGCGGTGTGGTAGTGCAGCCACGCACATCATACCTCGCTGAAGACCCCTCGTGGCCCCGACGCGTGCCGACGAACCCCCCAGGCTTGCCACCTTCATCTCTGATGCAAACACAATCGATTCTTGTGTTTCGTATGAAATTTCGTCATGACGCACGCGAATTCGATTCCTGAATTATGTTTCGGGACATCAAATTTAGACGCATTTTTGTACAATTCGACCGTTGGATCGTTAATTCGATTCTTTAGTTTTACTCTTGGTATATATCTCTTTTCACGTCTAAAATTTTAACCATTAATTTGATCGTTTAATAAATCAAGTCAGCTACCAAGTTGACTATTTAAATTACGTTATTTTTTGACAGTTTCGTGGAGCCAACTTTACAGACTCGTTTCTCTCTCGTCAAAGCTCCGGTGGATGAACCACTAACTCCGGTGCGCAATAGGTATAACACCTTCGTGCCATAAATTTTTTTAGTTTTATAGGATATTGTTTGGTTGGTTAAAATTGACGTCAAAGTTGGCCGTTCGAAATCAAAATTTTCAACATGTAAAATTATGTTTTTGAACTCGGGACATCAGATTCCAAATCTAACACCACCATTGGACTCGTGGCATCGTTTTGGCTAAGATTGATATATAATTTGTCGAATTTGGACAACCTTTGTCCTGATATGTTTTTCGATGCACAGTGGGTCCAACATCGGATAATATTTTGGCCCAAAATTACTATTTTGTTCCTGTGTCCAAAATTAGACTTATAGGTAGCATATTCTAGCTATTTTGCTTATTCTGGAAATAATGACAATGTTTGTTTCACCATACAGAGATGTTTACAGGAGTTCCACCTTTACTGCTTTATTTGGATTGATTAGTTCGCTGCAGGATGTCGTCGAATCATCGTACAACCTTCAGGGAAGATACCTTACCATCTTGCGCTCGTATTGATTCATGATGTTTGTGTGTTTGCTAGTATTTGACATTAGTAGAGTGCGTCTAAATATGACTTGGGTGCCATTGATATGTCTATCGATGTTTGTGTGCGTGGGTATGTATGTTGACTATATGTGATAGTTGACATTGCCGATGTGTTGAAGTTATACTTCATAACTTCTTTGACCTGTTGACACATCTTATACACGACACAAGAGTGAGGATCATAGAGTTTGCACGAACCTACGTATTTGACTTACTACCGATACGGGCAGTTCGTGTGTCGGTTCACTTATGGATTAACATAGTATAGATAGTGACTTGTATAGAGATATAGATCGCTGAGCCATGTATATGACTTGTGTGATACATGGACAAGAAAAACTACTAGGACGTATGAGCTAGTCCACAGTTTCACTGGATTGCCCGGTTATAGGTTCATAGATTCCCGGTTATGGGTGTATTGCTAGTGGATATATTCGACAGTGGCCGTTGATTGTGCATCAGAGCACGGTCGGGAGGTATGCTAGTGATACAAAGTATGGCTAGAGGATATATCCATTCAGTGGCCATGACTGCACGTCAGATCTGGTTCGAATGTATACTAGTTCATGCGAAAGCCCCTAGCGGATGCTATGCTTTATTCCTACCCACTTATACACTCCAGCATAGTTTTCGACTTGCATTACACCTAGATAGTTACGTTTAGTTTGTGTTGGGACATGGGATAGTGTCTTGTCTAGGAATGGTGGGTCACCCCATGTCCTTGTTTGGTTGTTGGAGTGGTCCATTATTTCGATGATGGGATGCGAAACCATATTGTTACCCGAGCTATTATTACCCTTATCTTGTTTCATTTACAGTTTATTTTGGTATTGTTTTACGTATCTTGCTAGTCCCCTGAGGACCTGGTGATCTTTCAAGGTAGATG
Organism: Iris pallida; assembly: GCA_029216955.1. NCBI lineage: Eukaryota > Viridiplantae > Streptophyta > Magnoliopsida > Asparagales > Iridaceae > Iris > Iris pallida. The sequence continues at coordinate 80,209,401 of JANAVB010003400.1, forward strand.
ATTGAGCTGAGTTAGTTCACTGATCTTGTTGGTGTTGCTATTTCCTATTCAGGTATCTTCCGTAATTTTATATTTACTTGCCCTCAGCTTATTAGCTTAGCTTTATCGGCCCATATTATTCTTCGGGTCTAATCAAACATATATGTTAATGGGCTGCAGACCATGACACATATTATTTATTATTGATTTTATTATTTATTATGGATTGAGATATAGATTAGTTAATATATGTTTGTATACTTTACAGTGTACTACTATTAGGATAAGTCCATTAAATTGGAATACTTATTCTAGTCATACAGCTGGCATGCTCATGCCTTGAATTTCCTATATAATTTGGAACTGGGGCGTGACATATTTTTATGGTGACCCATGCAGGTCGAGTTAGCCATTTTGGTTACGTTACTGTACCGAGCGGGCATGCGATAGGATAATATGATATGATCTCAATCCACAACTGCCTTGGAAACTCTTTTGTGTTTATCCATCGTCCTTCAAACTCGAAATTGAAGTCGATTAACTTTTTTGATCTCCTTGTTTTGGATTCTCGTCATTCCCTCTTTCGAAAAGACTAACGCTTATGCTTGATGAACCATATCTTCCATCATTGAATAGAACATAGTTGGTAGAGTATTATCAAAGGGGTTGATTGTTAAGAAAGGATTTGGTAGGTACCTCTATTAGGTAGATCAAGCAGATAGGATGGGTAATATAGGATTCTTATTGATGACTTAACTCTAGCAAGAGACTTTAGGATAAGTAGATTACCACCCTTCTGCCCTTATCTTGGTAAAATATAGATGTTTTGGAGGAACCGGAAGGAACATAAAGTACATTTTCCTACTAGAAGTGATAGCCAGCCGGGGAAGACTGGTTGGGAAGAAGCCAAAAGGCCTCGTTATAAATAGAATAACTCAGCGAGCATCTCTTAGCATTGACTTCCAGCTTTATCCAATAGATAGACGTAGAGTGGGTAGGCGTATTCGTGAGTGTTAGATGGCAGACTAGAAAGAGCCAATGGCAATCTATCATTTAAGGGAGTTAATAGGTGATCTATGGAAGTATGGCTTAGAGTTTAAGAAATAGATATAGCATTTATATACTTCGAGATTATGCATACCTAGAAACTTGAGGGTGAAATTAGAAACCTTACCTTAAGAAGACCAGTGGATATAAGATAGTAGGAATCCTAAAAACACCTTATATATTGAACACTAGGGCTAGACTAAGTTATACGTTGTGGTTACGAAGAAGGAGAGATCAAGGAATTAACTCTATGGATAGGCAATAGAGATCAAAGTGGGGAGGACCCAACAGATTGCATTTTTAGCATATAATATCATGATATTAAAGGTAACATCTGAGGAGACCATGTCATAGAAGTGAGCAAAAAGATTAGAGATAAGAAGTTATAGGTTATTATAAGTTAGGTTATGACGTTCACGATTAGTTAGCTATATCCTCCAGTCGACCAGAATCAACTGCTATCCTAGGAAACCTTGTTAGAAAAGCCAATATTCTAATAGGAGTAGAAGCTCGACACCCTTCGTATGACTGATTATTCGAAGCTCAAGATGATGCTAGAACCTCAGGTAGGGTTCGTCCTTGATCATGTCACTACCCTTTCAATTACGAATATGTTTTGCGAATTTTCGTCCCAATATATTTTTGTCCTAACTAGTCATCTCATTTAGGTAATAAGTATGGCCTATATTTCTATCCTAAGTCAAGCCATACTAAGGATAAATCTTTACTCCTTTGTACCTCTATAAATATAACCTCTATATCACAATAGGTACCAGTCATTACCTACTCAAATTTTTTTGATCTAGTCACTATGACTTAATGCTCCTTACACATAGTCATCATGACTTCTTCCAAGAATGACTTCCTTATCCTTTTATATAGTGCTACCATTTAGTTATGATAACCCAGGGTTCCATGATAGAGAAATTGTAGGGCCTCACAAATTTTAGGGTTCTTCCTATATTTGCGAGTGATTGAAAGAATCTTCATTTCAAATAAGCTAATAATTCAGTAGCTTATGACACTCACTTTCTAATCAGACCATTTGGTGTCCACTACCGTGACTTTGATATTTGGAGCGCATGACCATTTGGTGTCCGCTACTGTGACTTTGATATTTGGAGCTCAAGGCTAGCTGTTACCTTCAAACAAATTTTATATATGTACCCTAGACGAGTCTACCTTCAGTTATGCCTATTATGTCCCACTCAAAGCTGTCTCATCATGCAATATTTTTAAGTCACAACATCCGGGCCTAAAATCTCAACCTTAGCCACTCCCGCGATTCCATTGACCACCCAACTCTTCGGTCCACTACACGATTTTTGTCACGCCCCAGAACCAGAATACTGGAGAGCGGGGGCAGACATAGCCAGCTACGTATAATGAAATGGAATCGATGTCACTATACGGTCACGGCTGTCTAGATATATGAGGGTTTAACTACAATCCATCAGTCTCCTATGGTCAAGAACAAGCCTATTGTCTCAATCACAAGCAAGTAGTAACAGTCACAAGATATTAGAGCATCAATATACAATAGTAAGGCGTCCCATACATTACATATTGGATGATCATGAAGCTAGTCGTACAAAATGTCAGAACTAGCAAGAGTTTTAGTCAATTAATGATCAACCCTAGGATTTGTCAATCATGTTACAGCCCGTAGGCAGACAGTAAATAAAGGTGCAATACGAGCTAACACGTGCTCGCCGGCTAAACGCCTCAAAAGAATAATTTTTACAATAAAGTGGGAGGACAAAAAGAAACCCACACGTTGCCAGGGTTACGCCTGGTGGTCACCATCTGGCTGGAAGACAGGTGGATCCTCTGGTGCTGCTCCGATATCTGGCCACACAAAACCAGCTGGGTCAGACCCCAGAAAGAGCAAGTGCCATAAAGGAGGCTTCACTTAGGAACTAAAACCAGTATATCACAATAGAATATTAAAGATAATAAATAAAGAAGTAATAATAATAGAGATAACAACAGTAAACTGAGTACGAGGGAACTATTCAAGTAGCCAGGTCACAACCCTTAAACCAAACAAGGACCGGGATTGCAGCCCTTCACCTGAATAGAAACCCGTCTCAAATACTATTGGTACAGTGAAGACAATAAACGAAGAGAGGACACAGAACTGCTCCGGGAGCCAGGTTACAACCCTTAAACCAAACAAGAATCGGGGTTGTAACCCTTCACCTGAACAGAACTGGACCCTGATCTTTATTGCTAAGGCCAGCATAATTAATCACGGTATTAAGGTAAGGTAAAACATGACGAACATGGCATGGGATTGCAATAAGACAATAAACGAAGAGAGAACACAGAACTGCTCCGGGAGCCAGGTTACAACCCTTAAACCAAACAAGGACCGGGGTTGTAACCCTTCGTCTGAAAAGAACTGGACCCCCGATCGTTATTGTTAAGACAAGCATCAATAATCATATCATGTCACAATCTTGCACAGGATTAGAATAAGACTAAGCTGGAATAAACTCCATCTAATCAATCACGGCCAATCAAGAGTATGGCTTGATACTTTTAACTAACTAGGGTTATCACAGACCTAGTTACTAGCAAGATGCAATGAGATTATCCCAACAGCCACAAGTCCTGCAGACCATCCGGTTATCCAGGTCGAATGTCCGTTTATGAAAAATGCAACACGTGACTGTGTGCTGGAAATGTGCCCTACTCGTCGGTAGGCTACAAGTCCACCTAATACGCTTAGATAACGGGATTGCCTGTAGCTGGGAACCTCTTCATGTCTACTGAATTATTCTAGTTTATTAGCCTTAGTCAATTGCTGTAGGTATCCCTGACCGTGGTACTCAGGGATCCCTATCCCAGACATGATGCAAGACAGTACTGGTTTATTTATACAAACACAATCGCCCACGGTGTCCAGGTCGTTCCTACTTGTCATGTTAGGCTAGCTGTCGTAACAGCATGTCGAGATATATCATATCAGTTTACTTGCCAAGTGTGCGCCACAGCGGGCCACTATCGTATTCTATTCTTACATTATCATGAATGAGAAAAATTGTATAAAAATAACTAATAACATATTCTTGAAGCCAAGAAAAAGATCTACAACTTTCATGTTGGGAGTTGGAAGAAATTCTGGCCATAATTCAGCCAAACAGGACTTAAAACAGCCAAAAACAGCCAAAATAGGCACTATGCGGCACTATTTAGCACTTTGCGACACTCCTATATGCGGCTGGATACTATGCGGCACTATGCAACACCCTTATACGGCTCGGCACTATGCGGCACTATGCAGCACCCTTCTGGGGCTCGGCACTATGCAGCACCTTATGCGGCTCGGCACTATGCAGCACTATGCAGCACCCTTATGCGGCTCGGTACTATACAGCACCCTTATGCGGCTCGGTACTATACAGCATCCTTATGCGGCTCGACATTATGCGGCACTATGTAGCACCCTTATGCGGCTCGGTACTATGCAGCACCCTTATGCGGTTCGGTACTATGCAACACTATGCAGCACTATTTATCCTTTCTGCCAAAATCAACACAGATGAACATAGAAATGGCCAAAAATGCTTTTGGCCATAACTTCCTCAAAACAAGTCAAAATCTAACTTTTCAAAGGTCTATTTTGGGTAAAATCGAATTCTCTACAACATGGAACAATCAAAACATGGAAATAATAAAGTTTAATAGATCAAAACCCAAAAAAATCAAAAATAATATAAACTTAGATCTACAAGAAAATATCCATCAAAATGGAAAATGCCAAGTTCTAAAGTGTCTTAGAATCAAGTAAGGAAGAGAATAGAACAATAAAACTTGAGATCCATCATGAAGCAAGTTTGCACTTGCCTAAGCTCTCTCTCTCTCTCTCTCTTCCTGGTAGGTGTAGAAGTAAATGTGGAGAAGAAGAAGAGCAATGAAGAGAAAGAATGAGGGAATGGGTTAATAAAGGATAATGGTGGTGGTAGGTAGGGGTTCTCCCCTTGGTTCATGATGAACCAAGGCAACCCAAGCCTAGCCGAACCGACCCAAAATAAACCGAGCCAAGCCAAGAGATATACGATACAAGATAAAATATGTACACGTATTCCAAGATACATAATACGAACTACAAGAATTATAACTCTACCCACCTTATAAGAATTTCGTCCTCGGAATTTAATCAAGAGGTTAGAATTGCAAGGACAAGCTATACTAATCACAGACAAGCTATACTAATCAAGCAATCAAGAAGTTATTCATGCAAGCACGGAATCGAAGGTATGAGGCATAAGAAAGATATTATACCTCACGACTCAAACAGGTCAGGATATCGCTATCGGATATCATCCTCACGCTCCCACGTTGACTCACCCAAATAGTGAGCAACTCGGACTAGCTTGATAGTCTTGTTCTTGAGTGTCTTCTCTTTTCGGTCCAATATAGACACGGGCCTCTCCTCATATGAAAGGTTGGTACCAACAACCAATTCCGAATGATCCAGGATGTGGCTCGGGTCCGGGATATATCGTCGTAGTTGGGATGCATGGAATACGTTATGCACCTCACGTAGCGATGGTGGAAGAGCAAGACGATAGGATACATCTCCTACTCGCTCCAGAATGTCAAATGGCCCTATATACCTAGGACTAAGCTTTTCTCGTACGCCGAAACGAATGACGCCGCGGTTAGGCAAAATCCTCAGGAATACATGGTCGCCGACATAAAACTCAAGAGGGTGCCGATGAGAATCGGCCCAATGACGCTAGCGATCTTGGGCAACTGGAAGACGATCTTTGACTCTTCTGACCACTTCAACGGTCTGAGCAATCATTTCCTGACCAAGCATCTGCCTCTCTCTAACATCGTCCCAGGCTAGCGGAGATCGGCACTTCCTACCATACAGTGCCTCGAACGGTGCCATCTGGATACTAGCTTAAAAACTGTTATTGTACGAGAACTCTACCAGGTGCAGGTGATCTTCCTACGAACCACCGAAGTCGAGTGTACATGACTGCAACATATCTTCAAGAGTCTGGATTGTGCGTTCCGACTGGCCATCTGTCTGTGGGTGATAAGCTGAACTGAACTGGAGGTGAGTTCCCAAACTTTCTTGCAAGCTATGCCAAAAGTGCGACGTAAATCTTGAATCTCTATCCGAAGTGATACTGACTGGTATACCGTGCAATCTGACAATCTTCCAGAGTTACATCTCCGCTAGCTGAGCCGTCGACTGACCAACTCTGAACGGGAGAAAGTGAGCCACCTTCGTGAGCCTGTCTATGACAACCTAAATAGCATCTCTGCCAGCCGGGGATCTAGGCAATCCAGTCACAAAATCCATGGTTATATGCTCCCATTTCTACTCGAGAATCGGCAATAGTTGAAGTAGTCCAGCTGGTCTCTGATGTTCAGCCTTAACTTGTTGGCTGACTAAACAACGAGAGACAAACCGGGCTATCTTCCTCTTCATGCCATTCCACCAAAAGTGCTGGCGGATATCACGGTACGTCTTCGTTCCACCGGGATGAATGGAATACTGCAAACTGTGGGACTCTGCCATGATCTCCTATCTGATATCTCCACTGGGTACACAAATATGCTTACCATGTCGAAGTGTACCGTCTTTATGAATGCATAACTCTGGTCTTCGTCCTGCCTCACACTCTGCTCTGAATCGCTGAAGCTTGGAATCTGCTGACTACGCCATCCGGATCCTCTCGACTATAGTGGATTGAACTTACATGCTGGCCATCAATGCCACACTGGAAGGGAGGACAACTTCTATACCCATCTTCTGAAGATCGGCCAACAGCTCTGGTTGCGCTGTCAGAAAATAAACTCTGGCTCTCCTGCTCAATGCATCTGCAACAACGTTGGCCTTTCCTGGGTGATACTGCAGGTTGACATCATAATCCACAAGCAGCTCTAGCCATCTCCTTTGACGCATGTTGAGATCCTTCTGGGTGAAAACATACTTCAGGCTCTTGTGGTCGATGAAAATTTCTACCCTATCTCCGTATAGGTAGTGCCTCTACAACTTAAGTGCAAACACTACTGCTGCCAGCTCCAAGTCATGGGTTGGGTAATTTCTCTCATCATCACGAAGTTGTCGCGACGCATAAGCTATTACCTTTCCATGCTGCATCAGAACACATCCTAAACCTCTGTCCGAAGCATCACAATACACTGAGAATCCTCCAGTTCCATTTGGAAGCATGAGAATAGGAGCCGTCATCAAGCTTCGCTTCAACCTCTCAAAAGAATCCTGTCACTCTGCTGTCCAAGCAAACTGTACATCCTTGTGGGTCAACTGGGTCAATGGCACGGAAATTTGAGCAAAGTCTGAAACAAATCGTCGATAGTAGCCGGTCAATCCAAGAAAACTGCGAACTTCTACAACTGTGCTGGGCACTGGCCACGACTCAATGGCCACGATCTTCTGGGGATCCACTTCTACCCCTCCTCTGGTGATGATATGTCCCAAGTACGAAATGCGATCGAGCTAGAACTCGTATTTACTGAACTTGGCATACAACTGGTGCTCTCGGAGAATCTGGAGGACAATTATGAGATGATGCTCATGCTCCGCCTCACTCTTACTGTAGACCAGGATGTCGTCTAGGAACACAATCACGAACTGATCCAAATAAGGCATGAAGATGCGATTCATGAGGTCCATGAATACAGCCGGCGCATTGGTTGCTCCAAATAGCATCACAAGGAACTCCCAATACCCATACCCAGATCTGAAAGCTGTCTTCGGGATGTCCTACTCTCTGACTCTGATCTGGTGGTATCCTGACCGCAAGTCAATCTTCAAAAATACTGACGCCCCTTTGAGTTGATCAAACAAGTCATCTATCCTCGGGAGAGGGTATCTATTCTTGATTGTCACTGAGTTCAAGGTACGATAATCAACACACAATCTGGACGTACCACCCTTCTTTTTCACAAGAAGCATCGGGGCTCCCCAAGGTGATCCTAGCACGAATGAACCCCTTGGTTCTGAGTTCTTCAATCATCTTGTACAATATCTCTAGCTGTGACGGCGCCATCCTGTAGACTCTCTCTGACACTGGGGCTGTCCCGAGAATCAAGTCGATGGTAAACTCGATCTCTCGCTCTGGCGACATCCCTGGAAGCTCTTTTGGGAAAACATCTGGAAACTCTTCGACTATCCGAGACAACTGCACTGCTGCTACTGCCATCCGCAATACTGGAGGAGAAGGTTCAACTTCGCCTCGGAAGAAAGAAAACTCCGGCTCTCCTGGAATGCTAAAAATAACCCTGCCAATGTGGCAGTCTATCCTAGCATACTGGTCCCTCAACCAATCCATCCCAAGACCACATCATAATCGACCATCGGGAACTCTATCAATCTAGCAGAGAATTCTCTACCGCTAACTACGACCCTATACGAGAAAAACACTCTATCTACTCCCACAAATCCGTTACCAGTAAGTATATTGAGCCTTACTTATAATGACTCGGGCTCCAGTCCTACCCGTGTCGCAAATCGTGTAGACATAAATGAATGCGAGGCACCAGAATCAAATAATACTGAAGCTGGAAAGGTGTTGACGAGAATAGTACCTGCCACCACCTCACCTGGTGCTATTCCTTCTTCTTCCATGGTCAAAGCCAGCACTTGACCATGTCCTCTGGGTGGGGGTCCCCTCTGCTGAAAATTCCTCTTCCTGTTCTGGATCAGGGCTTGGGCATACTGTTGCGGTCTCTGCTGCTGGAATGCCTGGGCCTGCGTCGGCAATAGCCTCGGGAACGGGTACTGCAGCTGCTGCTGCTGGACTGGTGCTGGTCCTCTAACTGAAGGACTAGAGAAGGCCGATGAACTCCCCCTGTTCGGGCAGTTCCCAACCCTGTGGTCCGGGACACCGTAAACCAAGCACAAACCCTGTGCTCTACGACACTCGAATACCATATGCCCTGGCTTCCCATAGTGTGAACATCCTACTGCGGAAGACTGCTTCTGCTTCTGCTGTTGAGGGTACGTCGGGATGGAATGCTGAACCGACGTCACTGAGGCCGCCCGCCTCGGAGCTCCAATGGTCAAAGCCCTGGCTGCCGGGGCTGGTGCTAATGACTGATTCATCTGACCGTGAGATCGCTTCCGACCTCCGGTCCTATCCACGATCCTCTGGGAGGTATATTCATGCCTCCGGGCTGCTCTCAATACTGCATCAAAAGTCTGATGCTCAAACTACTCTACCGCCAATAAAATCTCTAGGTGGAACCCCTGCTGGAACCGCTGGGCTCTATCGAACTCGGTCGCGACCAAGGTGGGAGCAAACCGACTAAGCCTGGAGAACTCGGTCGCATATCCATCGACCGTCCTACCCATCTGCTTCAGATTGGTGAACCTCGTCTGTAGATCATACCGAGCTACAACATCAAAATACTTGGTCTGGAATCTCTTCCTGAATACTGCCCATGAAATAGGGGCCACTAATCCATCGGCCTGCGCTGCCCACCAGCTGCGGGCAAGATCTAGTAACTGCAGGCGCACCACGGCCACCTTCTCGTTCTCTGGAGTCCTGGCTGCTTCTAGAATTACCTCTGTGTCCTGAAGCCATGCATCTGCAGCGATCGCATCTTCACTGCCGTCGAAGAAGGGAGGGTTCAAGCGCTTGAAGCTGTTGGCCGTGCTATTACCCTGATGACCTCCCCTGGTCAAAGCGTCTGCTACCGCCTGGTGTAAGGCATCTCCTCGACGATCTTGGAAAGCTAATAATGACCTGATGAGACCCACCAAAGTGCCATCATCAGGCTCTGCAGGCTGGACGGGCTGAACTGGTGGCTCTCCTACAGTAGGCATGACACTGGAGGCTACTCCTGAATGTTGGGCTTGATCTCCAGGCTGCTGCTAGTCCACGGGAGGTGCTCCGTCTTGCTGATCGGCAGGTCCAGGAACAATGCCGCTGAAGAAGACGACATAGGGAACAATAAGGAAGGACCATGACAGATCAACGATACAAGCATGTGATCAGGTCAAGATTCTCAGGGATTTGAAAATACGAGCAGAGATCAAGGACGAATACTGATTGAGTCATCTATTCGGTAAAACCTCACATATCTTGATTTACAAGACCTGCATGGGCCACCACTAAAACCATGTCACGCCCCAGAACCAGAATACTGGAGAGCGGGGGCAGACATAGCCAGCTACGTATAATGAAATAGAATCCATGTCACTATACGGTCACGGCTGTCTAGATATATGAGGGTTTAACTACAATCCATCACTCTCCTATGGTCAAGAACAAGCCTATTGTCTCAATCACAAGCAATTAGTAACAGTCATAAGATATTAGAGCATCAATATACAATAGTAAGACGTCCCATACATTACATATTGGATGATCATGAAGCTAGTCGTACAAAATGTCAGGACTAGCAAGAGTTTTAGTCAATACATGATCAACCCTAGGATTTGTCAATCATGTTACAGCCCGTAGGCAGACAGTAAATAAAGGTGCAATACGAGCTAACACGTGCTCGCCGGCTAAACGTCTCAAAAGAATAATTTTTACAATAAAGTGGGAGGACAAAAAGAAACCCACTCGTTGCCAGGGTTACGCCTGGTGGTCACCATCTGGCTGGAAGACAGGTGGATCCTCTGGTGCTGCTTCGATATCTGGCCACATAAAACTAGCTGAGTCAGACCCCAGAAAGAGCAAGTACCACAAAGGAGGCTTCTCTTAGGAACTAAAACCAGCATATCATAATAGAATATTAAAGATAATAAATAAAGAAGTGATAATAATAGAGATAACAATAGTAAACTGAGTACGAGAGAACTATTCAAGTAGCCAGGTCACAACCCTTAAACCAAACAAGGACCGGGATTGCAGCCCTTTACCTGAATAGAAACCCGTCTCAAGTACTATTGGTACAGTGAAGACAATAAACGAATAGAGGATACAGAACTGCTCCGGGAGCCAGGTTACAACCCTTAAACCAAACAAGGACCGGGGTTGTAACCCTTCGCCTGAACAGAACTGGACCCCTGATCTTTATTGCTAAGGCCAGGATAATTAATTATGGTATTAAGGTAAGGTAAAACATGATGAACATGGCATGGGATTGCAATAAGACAATAAACGAAGAGAGGACACAGAACTGCTCCGGTTGCCAGGTTACAGCCCTTAAACCTAACAAGGACCGGGGTTGTAACCCTTCGCCTGAACAGAACTGGACCCCCGATTGTTATTGTTAAGGCAAGCATCAATAATCATGTCATGTCACAATCTTGCACAGGATCAAGATAAGACTAAGCTGGAATAAACTCCATCCAATCAATCACGGCTAATCAAGAGTACGGCTTGATACTTTTAACTAACTAGGGTTATCACAGACGTAGTTACTAGCAAGATGCAATGAGATTATCCCAACAGCCACAAGCCCTGCAGACCATCTGGTTATCCAGGTCGAATGTCCGTTTGTGAAGAATGCAACACGTGACTGTGTGCTGGAAATGTGCCATACTCGTCGGTAGGCTACAAGTCCACCTAATGTGCCTAGATAACGGAATTGCCTGTAGCTGGGAACCTCTTCATGTCTACTGAATTATTCTAGTTTATTAGCCTTAGTCAATTGCTGTAGGTATCCCTGACCGTGGTACTTAGGGATCCCTATCCTAGATATGATGCAAGACAGTACTGGTTTATTTGTACAAACACAATCGCCCACGGTGTCCAGGTCGTTCCTACTTGTCATGTCAGGCTAGCTGTCGTAACAGCATGTCGAGATATATCATGTCAGTTTACTTGCCAAGAGTGCGCCACAGCGGGCCACTATCGTGTTCTATTCTTACATTATCATGAATGAGAAAAATTGCATAAAAATAACTAATAGCATATTCTTGAAGCCAAGAAAAAGATCTACAACTTTCATGTTGGGAGTTGAGAGAAATTTTGGCCACAATTCAGCCAAACAGGACTTAAAACAGCCAAAAATAGCCAAAATAGGCACTATGCGGCACTATTCAGTACTATGCGACACTCCCATATGCGTCTGGACACTATACGGCACTATGCAGCACCCTTATGCGGCTCGGCACTATACGGCACTATGTAGCACCCTTATGCGGCTCGGCACTATGCAGCACCCTTATGCGGCTCGGCACTATGCAGCACTATGCAGCACCCTTATGCGGCTCGGTATTATGCAGCACCCTTATGCGGCTCGGTACTATACAGCACCCTTATGCGGCTTGGTACTATGCATCATCCTTATGCGGCTCGACACTATGCGATACTATGCAGCACCCTTATGCGGCTCGGTACTATGCAGCACCCTTATGCGGCTCGGCACTATGCAGCACTATGCAGCACTATTTATCGTCCCTGCCAAAATTAACACAGATGAACATAGAAATGGCCAAAAATACTTTTGGCCATAACTTTATCAAAATAAGTCGAAATCTAACTTTTCAAAGGTCTATTTTGGATAAAATCGAATTCTCTACAACATGGAACAATCAAAACATAGAAATAATAAAGTTTAATAGATCAAAATCCAAGAAAATTAAAAATAATATAAACTTAGATCTACAAGAAAATATCCATCAAAATGGAAAATGCTAAGTTCTAAAGTGTCTTAGAATCAAGTAAGAAAGAAAATGGAACAATAAAACTTGAGATCCGCCATGAAGCAAGTTTGTACTTGCCTAATCTCTCTCTCTCTCTTCCTAGTAGGTGTAGAAGTAAATATGGAGAAGAAGAAGAGTAATGAAGAGAGAGAATGAGGGAATGTGTTAATAAAGGATGATGGTGGTGGTAGGTAGGGGTTCTCCCCTTGGTTCATGATGAACCAAGGCAACCCAAGCCTAGCCGAACCGACCCAAAATAAACCGAGCCAAGCCAAGAGATATGCGATACAAGATAAAATACGTACACATATTCCAAGATACATAATACGAACTACAGGCATTACAATTTTAGAGGTCAGGCTGTTAAACTTGGGGTTAGTTTTAGCGCCATAAGAGAACATGACCCCCATTATGCTAGGTTTTAAGGAGTTTTGTTAGTAATATAATGACTTGGTAAGCCATGCCTTTAAGGCTGGACCTAAGACCGTGAGGAACAAATTTTCTTTATATAATTTTTCAAGATATGATTCCATGCTTCACGGGACTAGGTAAATAGCTAAGGTGTGTAGAATTCCATAGATAGTAGTATTAGAGAGTTTACCATATATTAATGATTAGCCGATCATAAGCCTAATTTAGGGTGACTTCTTATTTCTATTAGCAGTCTAGGGACATAGACTGTCATAGTGCATGGTTCACACTTTATCCTTGTTTGAAGGGTTGGGCTATTGTGCTATGTTAGCCTAAGAACCAAAGTTGCGACACAAAGTCCTTTAACCTAAACTTAGCCATAGATGTATTCCAATCTTGATGCGATATAGCATCTATATTCCTTTTTTAAGATAGTGGTGTCATATTATTTTAATGATAGGATATATATATATATTTAGAATATGAAAACCTAGATTATGATAATTGTTTGCAAAGAACAAAAGTTTTATTACAAACTAAAAAAAGAGTATAGGAGTACAATTAATTTTTGGGAAAGTACAACTATAGGAATCTGATCAGAAGACGATCACTTTATCCCTTGGACAATGTAATATCGAAGACACGAGCCTCTGGAGGATGCAACAGCACTTTAGCAGGAAATTATGATCACACCTTGATGCCTTGTGATTGATTTAAAACTCTATTTATAGAGTTCTTGAAATAACTGTTTAGCAGTTATTCTGGGTTACGCATGCTTTAGGTTGCGCGTGGCGCAATGTAGTAACTTGTACGAGCGGTTGTACCAACTACAATGGATGCGTGGCATCGTTTGATTGAGATGCGCATGGTCGTGGGCAGTGTAGTGGGCACGTTCTACGAAGTTGGTGGCTTGCGAGCCACGTCACCCTGTTAAAAATAAGAATTGATCAAGTGGCGCCAAGTTGTCAGACTGCGTATGGGCGCAACTGGACAACTGGCGCCTTTGATTAGGTTTTTTTTTGTGCTGTACTGATTAATCCTCGCACCATACAGTGACTTACGCGAACTAGCTGTCAGCATTAATTACATGCTGACAAAATCTTCTCGAGCGTCGCATTGTGCGGGGTTTGAACGGATTTTCCTTAATCTCCATGATGTCAGTTTGTCAGGTAATGATGATGCCGTTACAGCTTCTCGAGGAAGTGCGCCACGTGGTGCTCGCGCAACCTATGTCCTGCGCAACCTGACGTTGGCGCAACCTGATGCTATGCAGCTTGATGATCCGGCACAACATAATAATTTGGCGCCACTTGATGATTGCACACTTTAGGTGGCAGCGCAGCTTGATTTTAATCCTCTACATTAATTTAGAATCCATTAGTATTAATCACCTCTAGAAATCCTATATGACTAGCTTCCTTTATCCGACGAATTGGTATAATTTCAAGGGCAAAATTTTTAAGGTGGGTAGGTTGTAAGCCCCCTAATTTTTGGATATTATTTTATATTTTATTTTACTTAATTAATATAGATATTTTAAAATTTAAACCAGATTTTATATGAATATGACTATAGGCGTACTTTGAATTATGCTAGTTTTGTTTGGATTGCGCCAGTCTACTGTCTGAGTTGCGCCAGTCAACTTGAGCCCACTTCTTCAACATAAGTTATGCGGTTCAGCCTCATTTACAAAGCTATAAATAGCCGTCTAAAGAGAACTTTTAACTTTTTATCGAAAGTTAAAACTCTCTCATCTTCTTCTTTCAAAATCTTGAAGCTCTCCCGACGATCGTCAAAATGGCGCCAAAGAAGTCTACTACTGCCAAAGGAAAAGCCATTGCTGAATCTTCATCCCGTGCACCACGAACGAAAGTGCCTCAATATGCACCACCGTCATCAAGGATTGAAAGAGCCAACCCGGCACTTGAAGGTGAACGTTGATTGATTTGACCAACTCTTTTTAGTTTTTTGGTCGATTTCTGCGTTTCACAATGTGCGCTACCTCTTTTTAGAGTGTGGGCATACTTCACAACTTGCGCCTTCTCTTTTTAGAGTTTGGTTGCTATTTACGCATTGTATTGTGCAATTTTCAAATTTGTACTTCTGATTTTGTGCGAAATGTACATAACAAGTAGTGCAACTTGAAATCATGCACAATATAGATGCCATGCAATACAAATACTACACAATGCAACACAGATACTGCACACAATGCAGATACCGCACAATATAGATGTCGTGCATCATAGATGTCGTGCAATATAGTTGTCGCACAACATAGTTGTCGTGCAACCTAGATGTTGTGCAACACAGAAGTCGCGCAATTCATATACTGCGCAACCGGATGCCGTGCAACATGGATATCGCACAACATAGATCTTTTCTTTGTGTGTTCTGTTCCATCTTTCTGAGATTAACTCTTTGATGTTCTTCTTCTCTTTTGTAGTTGATCTTAGAGAAGACCTTGATGCTGAGAGATATGCTTTAGCTTTCACTGTATCAGAATATAAAGAAGACTTAGCTCATGTCTCATATCCTCAATATGATGCACCTGAATCCAGAAGGGCCATTCTCACTGCTCAAGAAAGTAGCACTTTGTTATGTCTGATGAATGGTGAACCTTTGGAAAGTGTAGATAATATGACTCATAAGAAATCGAATTTCCTATTTGGAGATGCAGTAAAGAAAACATCTCAACCAAAGACCAAGAAAGAAGAAAGGATTTATCAATGTAAGGACAGAATTACATATCTGACTGAGATGGCAAGACATTTGTCCTTGTCCTGATATGAATTCTCCAGTCACCCTCGACGGATGTCCTGGGACATGACTCCGATTCAGCAAGCCAGAGTCGAAAGAATATGTTATAAGTTAGGTCCGCAAAACAAGGATCTATTTTATAGTACTTAAGATAGGTATAGTTCTCATCTCAAGGGCTTGAAGCCGAGTTGTATACCTCCAAAAGATTCATCGTTGCTTCTTCCCGTCAGGGTACCCATCTTTGCAAACACTTTTGCTAAAGCGGAAGGAAAATACCCAGATCATGCTATGCGTTTAACAGGCCTAGTCAACCCAGACTTGAAACTTGGAGCAGCTTAGTGACCTAGATTCTAGATCAGTTCAAGGATAAACTTCTTGAGTTAGAACTCTATGAGGACATCTGGACTACTGTTCATGGCTTCCACCCAAATGCTCATATGTTCTTGGCTCTGATTGAAAGATACAATGACAGAACTTGTACCTTCATGAACCATCATGGGGAAATTTGTTTTGCACTTTATGAGATGAAATATCTCTCATATCTTCCAATGGGTAACAACCCATATGAAGAGTATGGACCCACTAATGAGGAACTGGATATCCTTTCTACAGAAAACTCTCAGATGGTGGCTGTGTTCGAGGAGCTTCTATGCCATTATAAGATATGCTCCCTTTACTACAAAAGTGCCTCCGCAGGGACTTGTTATACAACCAAGTGGTTGCTGTATTTGTTTTTAGGCCATGCTCATGAAGAAAAGATTGTTGACAGTCAAGTCTGTAATCCTTGTTTCTTCCAACCGCTCAGTCGTAGCGACATAGACAAATTGATGGAAAAGGTCAATCATACAGATAATATCTTGGATGTGGATTGGCACCCCTTCAAAGCTGGTACTACTATTGAGAGTTATCTCAAACAGGGTTACAGACCCATGTCAAAAGAAGCCCAATTGGCAGGTTTTCTTGCTTTATGGCTACGACGGTTTGTAGTTCCAAGGGCCAGTGCAGTCAATAGATTTTACAAAGGCGTATTATTTGCTACTGTGCGTCTAGTATTCAGCCACAAGATGGACATTCTTTCAGCGATGACTTGTCGCCGGAACGCAGGACTGCATTCTTTTGTAGACACTATGCTGCATGATAAGGATGCTCGGTCGGATTTTTCCCGCACTGAAATGCCATATACTTATTTGTTCGAGTGGTTATTGCTACACCATCCCAGTTTGATGGACCCAAACATGGGTGAAGTTGGGGGTAACTTCATCAGGCATTATTCCAATGCTCGTTGGAATATAAACGCACTTTCAGAATGCAGACGAGCTTTGAATCGAGGATCTGGGTGGAGATTTCAATGTGTTCCCCTTCCTCCAGGATATGAGAATCTTCCTCCACAACTGATGGACTTAGAAGCACCATCTCTCCGTCTGTCTCCGACTATTTTTGCATGGTTGAAGACAATCCGTCTGTCTCATCTAGTATATCGATTCGAGGAAGAGTGTTTTCCAGAACCATATTTGCCAAGTCGATTCGCTCGACAATTTGGTTATGACCAGCTGCATGTGGGAAATGCCACTACTTGTCTTCAAGCCAGAGGTTTCTTGATTGATGGTGCTAGGGCTTGGAGATATTATAATGCCAGAGGCACTAAGGCTATATTCTCCATGCTCCATAATCTTGTTCAGGGTCCGCGTATGTTATACACATACGCAATTTCTATACTTCAACAAACACTTTTGCCGAAAACTTTTATCTGGCCACAGTTTTGCCAGTGATAAACGATCGAAAGCTGGAGTTCATACCGTACAATTGTTTAGGGATGCAGAAGATCAAGACCTTGCCGATGATCCTCTGGAGGCTTCTCTTGTTGGCTTTTTAGATGAAATAAACGAGCCGTTAGACGTATCATTAAAAGTCCAAAAGGAAAAGTCTCATGCCAAGGGACTTAAGAAAAGGAAAACTGGCGATCCGTCTGTTCCTTTGCGTCATAATGATCTTCATTCTTCTCCTAAAGTACCGGGGAAGAAGAAGACGAAGACTACTTTGATGATTAGTAAACAGCCTACCACCAGGACAACTCGGTCTCAATCGAAGCAGATACATGGTGGAACTTCTCTTGGGAAAGGAGAAATAACTCCTTCAGTTCCAAAACAGAGTGGAGTCCTCCGAGATACCAGATGATCTTGATGAGGTCGAAGAAAAATCTGTAGCACCTTTACTATGGAAGGCTAGAAGAAAATTATTGGTGACTCGAGCAGAACGTCAAACAATTGACGCTCCCTCCCTCAAAAGGGATTTTAACATATCATTACCCTCAAAGGAGGATCCACCCTCTCACAAAGGTAATTTCTATGCTTTTAAGCAAAATTTTGATATCTGAATGATATGTATTGATATTATTTTCTTTCATTCGCAGAGACTTCAGTAACTGATATTCCAATCTCAATTACTACCGAGGCAATTCCAGGATATCAAGTTGTATGGACAACTGTTTCCATAACTGCCCTGGCTACAGCAGGAATAACATTGTCATCCCCTACTCCAAATGTCCCAGAGCCCTCCAGAAAAGAGTTGCCTCCTATAGAATCTCAAGCTGGAGCTGTCGATCTTTAGGCCACCCAAACTCCTACTCATTCTTAAGAAGATCGAACGATGATAGACGCCCTTCTAGATTATGACTATGGAAATGTATCAGTCAGAGATAATTTCGCAAGTATTGCCGAAGAAGAACCAGTTCCAGTAGATGCCCCATTGGTATCAACTGAAAAATGCCATATGACTATTGAGGATGAAAAAAATCTAATTATTGAAGAGGGACATCCGAGCCCAAAAACTAATAAGCCTGAAGATAAATAAGATCAAACCACGGCTCTTGAAGATGTTGGGAATGATGAAAATCCTAATACTGTGGTTGTAGGGACTCAGGCCCCTACTGAACAAATATTTGAAGTTAGGGATCCAGAGGAGATTCCTCCAGTTAACCAGGCAGAATCAGGGGCCGAAAGCAGCCGTTTCTTATCAGGCGGTTCCGAAGCTGGGAGTAGTCAGGCAGCTGTGTCTGAAACTACCATGGCCAGACTTCATTCTGATCTGGACATGCCTCGTAAAACTCCATATGTATTGCCAGGATCAGGTAAAATTTTGACTTTTATTTACCTTAATTCTTTATATGTAATGATTATGTATCTTGATCATAGTGGGTCCTGCAAGGATGCCTGCAAAAGCTGCATCAACCACCTTCAGTTTCAGCTCGACCATGGCTCCTCTGAATATGGGGACCCAAACTGGAGAGGAGAGTTCTTCTATGATGCCAGTACTCGGGTCTCCTGGTGTACAATCTGTAGTTCCACCAGTTATCTTGGAAACAATAATTCCAATAGAAGTAGCTACCCCAGGGATCTCAGTAATGAATAGAGCTATTGTCGAAGCTTATACTAATGCTTTCTTCACTTCTCTGAAGCCTCCAATTCAAATAGTCATGGAAAAATGATCAACCTTATGAATCAGTAAGGGGCCTTTCTTCCTTCATTATTGGAGCAATCCGCAAGATCGGTGATCTGGATAGAGTCAATTACTTAGATCATATTTTGAATGAACTTGAAGAATCGATCAAGTCTTACAAAGACCTAACAAGAGAAAACATCCAGAAACTCGTAGATGCTGAATGCGAGGCGATGGCTCATGAAGCTGCAATACGAAAAGCAGAGTTTGAAGCTTCTGTGGTAGATTTCTCACGGCGTTCTGCAGAATTGGAATCTCGTATTATCGAGACAACTTCTTCTGTTGAAATCTATAAGACTGAAGCTGCGGAGAAAGAAAGAAGCTGTTGAATACCAAATTCGTCTCCAGGAACTAGAAATCAAAATGGCTCGGCTTCAAGAAGCAGTTAAAGCAGCTCGACGACGCGAAGAAGAAGTATTGGGGATGCATCAAATTGCTGCGAGCCAATTAGATAACCTCAGGAGGCAACGGGTTGCACTTATCCAAACTGAAGGTGCAGAACTGGAATGTCGAGCAAAAAATGCTGCAACCTTTTGATCCAGAATTCGAGAGAGCTCTTGTAAGACAAAGGGTACTTGACTCTAGAGTAGAGAGGGCTGAGAATTTAAAAAGGTTAATCATTGATCTCAGTACTCAGCCTCCCCAATGAAGCAGTCTATAAGTTCTTTTTATCTTCTAACCTTTCAAATGATATACTCTTTTTTTTTGACATTTTGAACATTATGACAATAAAATAATGCTCTTTTTGTGATTCTATTACTTATTATATACCTATAGTAGATATAAGTAACAGATAAGGATAGGAAAATATGTTCAGAGGTACAGGACATGACATATCCTTTAAAAAAATAACAATATTAATTATATCTGTTCAGAGGTAACGTGGACGTGACATAATATAATTCAGAATATTGTCATTTCAAAAGACGACTTTTTCAGAGGTAATATGGACGTAATAAGTCACTGATATAGATGATAGAATTCAGAGGTAATGTGGACGTGAATCTATTGATATAGAAAATAGAATTCAGAGGTAATGTAGACGTAAACTCGTTTTTTTTCTATTGATGGTCTTTAAATCGGTTAGGACTTAAAGACGGGATATCATGTCTAAAAAGACGAGATATCTATGATAATACAGATTTATCATAAAAAGATATCTTTTAAAATAACTGGGTTTCAAAAGACAGAATTGATAATTCATATAGTCTCCTTTAAGGATTTTGAGAGGAAGGGTATTCCTGATTCTGGAAATACCAAAACTTTTGTTTATCTATTTCAGAGAGGCTTTTGCTAACACATATCGATTTTGGGGAAGTTTCATCTCCAATATTGACTTGAACCAGCTGATCTTCAGTAGGTGGCTCACGTTGCTCAAAGCGAAGCTCCCATTGAGTATCCATCCTTTGTGCCCAATGATCAGATTCAGAAGCTTCGACAAAGTCTTCGTCAACTTCCGAGAACTTGGTGGTCACCATATTGGAAGATAGAGTCACGCGATGGACGTGCCCTACACTGGTGTCTGAATCCCATGAGATAGAATCAGAAGAGTTAGATTGTTCTTCTTCATCAGATTCGGAGGCTCCTGGAGTCGGAGTTAGTGAAGTACAACCTAATCCCCGCTTCGTTTTGCTGTAGTATTGTTGTGATTTTTCTTTTGGAGCAGGAATACGAATAGGAGTTCGCCTTCCTCTGCCGTTATTGAGACTAGCTTTAAAATTATAGCCCATCTTTTGAATGATGTTCTTTGATTGCTTGCTATAATGACGTAGTTGAAGTTTTCCGTTATCGTGATTTTTTTCTTCACTGTCGGGTATGATATTCTGTTCTGTTCCTTTACTAAAAAGTATAGAAAGTTCATCTTTCTTCCTAGAAGGAACTAAGAAGAAGGAGTCCTGCATTGGCTCGAGCAGTACTTTGTTTTGGGAAGCTTCAACTGCTCCTATGGCAAGTGGTTCGAAGTTATCTAACATTTTTAAATAACATCGAGTATAATAAAGGACATCAGTATACTGTAAATGAGATGCTACTTTATTGATCTATACATCACCATTTACAACATGATTCTTAGCTTTAACAGATGGCCTAGTAAGGTTGATAACCAGAGGAGGAGGAGGGGAAGGAGAAGATTTGTTACGACGAAGGTCGATAACAAGAGGTTCAGAAGCGGTGAGCTTTCTTTGTTTCCTTTCTACAGCAGGAGGCTGTTTGTTATGAGAGGAAAGATGTATAGTCAATATCTGATAAGAAAAGGGATAAGTAGCACGTCCTTTGACGGGGATCATGAGAACATCTTTTGAAGTATGTTTATGATTTTCCTCACTATCCATTGCCAATATAACTTTTATGAACTCCTCTTTATACATCCGAGAGTCTGTAAAATATGCTTCAATGTCCCTGAAAGGATTTAAATTGGCTACTTCCTTTTGGACTTCTCCATTGACATCCACATACTTGAAGCATTGATGTAAAGTAGATGGTACAATGTTATGCTCATGCAGAAAGGGTCTTCCCAACAAAGCATTGTAAGAGCCGTGATTATCAATCACGTAGAAAGTAACCTTCGTACGAAGATTGCCTATTTGAACTTTCAGGCAAATCTTTCCCAAAGGTTCACTTCTTCCAGAATTGAATCCCAGGATTGTCATGATGGTTGTTGAAAGATTGTGTATGGGAATCTTCAATGCATCTAGTAGAGTCTTTGGCATGATGCTAAGTGCAGATCCAGGATCGATCAAGATATGATTAACCTTCATGGTATCAACATATCCCGTAAAATAGAGGGGTCGATCATGACAATTATCTTCCAACAACGTATTATCTTGTGTAAAGGTGATGTTTGGCATTAGTTCCATCACACTATGACAACGAAGGCATGTTATAGTTTTATCCTCTGGTTTCTTGAGAAGTGCTAGACAAGTATCAGCTTGTGTCAAAGCTTCACTCAATGTTTCTCGAGTCTCCCTTGAAAGACAGAGTAGGTCAAAAATTGATAATCTTGCCGGAGTATTGGCCAGCTGAGCCAATATATCAAAGTTATACAGCTTCTCAAGTCCCAAGGTTGAAGTCTTCTTCAATACTTTGTCGAAACGGACAGGCTATTTTCCTTTGTCGGTTGTCGTTGGTTTGGGAAGAGTTGGCTCTATTGGAGGTGACGAAGCTGATGGATTATTGACAGCAGGAGAAGATAATGCTTGAGGGGCCTCCAGAGCTGAAGCAGGGTTTTCTTGACCTTCTAAATATTCTATTAGGTAAGGTTTCCCAGATCTGGTACCAGTTAAGACTTCTTCTTCAGATACAGGCTGAAAGGATACCATATTGCAACTCTTTGCCTAGGTTTTATTTCTAGAAGGTTTCTTTTGGCAATCCAGTAACCCAAACCAACCCAAGATTGGTTGTGAGAAAGACATATAGAAAGAGGTATATGAGATCCTTTTCCATGATTCAAACCAGAGGCCTTTTGTATATTATATCCCATCTTCGTCATGAGTTCACGAGATTGTGGGCTATATAGATAGAAAGCTGGTTGGTATTTGGCTTCTGATTTTGACAATGTTGTCGTATCAGTGGAAGAAAAAGAAGAATTATCTGCTGCCGAGATGAAGGTAGCAGTTAGAGGTAGAAGATAATGTTCACCAAATGAAATCATATGACATGATTTATTTTTAGTGGCCTTCTTGGACTTGGTGGAAGAAGATGGTGTTTCAAAGTCCGTTACTAAATCTGGATGGATCCATATAATCTTCCCTCTATCGGTAGACAGAGGAATAAGACCATCTGTTCGTATATGTGGAAGATTAACAATTTTTAGAGTAGTTCTCGGAATGGGGATGACACCGTCCTGCACGTTGAGCTAGAAAATCTCCAAACTGTAAATATACGACATTAGCCATTACAGTTTTTTCGTCTTGCTGGAGAGTGATTGTACCGAAATTGACCATCTCCTGAATTTTACCCTTGAGCACATAGCATGCTCGAGTTGGATGTCCAATAAACCTGTAGTAAACACAATATTTATGATGGTCAGTCTTACCAACTTCATCTGGTCGTTTAGGTTCTGGCAGTTGGAGTTTATTGCTCTTGATGAGGCAATCAAAGATACTCATGATATCATTTTCATCGAAAGAGTATTCTTCTTTTGGACGGGGTGCCCGTTGTGGTGGTGCTGTAGGGGTAGATATTGGCTGATTTACATTGATGGCTAGGGCTTTTTTGTCTTTGAGGTTAATGGCCAAAGTTTTCTTGCTCTTACGATTGTTCTGACGGCCATTATTATTTGGAGTAACACGTTCATCTTTGTCACGATTATGCATTTAAATGCCTAATTGCTTGAATTTGTCAGCGCTCTCTTCTGCCACTTTGGCATTCATTATGAAAGATGGCCAATCCTGAAACTGTGTTGATCCTGTCCACATGCTGATTATAGGCAACAAGTTTGATTTACAAGTGCCTATAGTTAAAGCATCTGGAGTTCCGAGAGGCATTTTGAGAGCTTCACGACGGAACCGTTCAATAAAACGTCCAGTCATTTCATTATGTCGTTGTTTGATTTTAATGAGAGCAGACATAGTCATGTCGTTGGTTTCCTCATAAAATTGTTCCAAGAATATTTGTTTGAAGCCAGTGAAAGAGGTTATACACCCATATGGTAAACTACGATACCAGTCATATGCTGCACCAGCTAAACGACCGACAAATACTCTAGTAAGAAGAGCATCATTTGGTTAAAGTTGATCAGTCATTACTTCAAAGTGATTGAGTATGTGCTGCCATCAAACAGCGTAATAGTAGGAGATTTGTATTTAGAAGGAAATTGGGCCTCTTTCCATTCTATGGGATAGGGCTGTTTAATCCCAAGCTTCTGCAGGCCATCCTTCTGTTTAAAATCCTCAAATTGGGTACATAAAAGTTTTACGGCCTTATTGGTATCTCCCGTTGATTGTTGAGTAGTGGATTGATTCAATGTGTTAGGAGGAGGTACCGCATGATAAGTACCACCCCGGCACCAGAATGACTTGGAATAGCCTGTGCAGGAATGGAAGCGGTGTGAGGAGATTGTACCCCTAGATCAATATTAGTGGGAACTGATGTTGTCACAGGTTCCTGAGTCGAAATCAGATTCACGACCGGTGGAACTGTATGTTGTGCCATAATCACAGCATGCATGCCTGTCATCATCTTAGCCATGTTCTTCAAACTAGCTTCCAAAGCAGCAATTCTCTGCTCTTGACTGGAAGAACTAGAAGTATCTTGATCCTCTGTGACGGCATAAGCAGTCACTTCTCTAGCCCTTGAAGATGAGCTAGAGGAAAGGATGGTCCTTTCAGAACTTTTACTATCAGCATCAAAGTCACATAAAGAACTATCACTAGAATAAGTGATAGGGCTATCTTTTTGATTGAAGGAATCTTGGTTAGAATCAAGAAGATTCCTTTGACCGATTGTGTCTTGGTCGGAAGGAAGATTCCTTTGACCAATTATTTTTTGACTTCTTGATCTAGTAGATTGATATACTCCTTCATTGGATTCATGAATCCGATCTAAGTATTGCTGACTAGGATTGCGGGATGCATTACATCTTGGACATTTTCTACCCCCAGTACTTCGAGATGTCATGTTAACAGGAGCAAAGAGTAATTCATCTTCGTCCACTAAGATTGGTTCAGGAGTCTGAACATAATTCAAACGGTCAAAGACGGACCGCTTGGCTGACTGACAGCAGCATTTGATGGCAACTTTATGGTGGTGATTACAATAATGCTGCTGCTGTTGGACCACCGTTGGACATGATAGATTTGCAACCTTCCGCTTCTGTATTAAGAGTTCACGGAGGTCACTAACAGGATGGGAAGAAGTTGCAGGAATGTAGTCTTTGACGATATTCGGGACATGATTCCTGTTTCTGAGGTATCTTGTACCTTGAGTGTACAAGGACGTGCTAAGCTGGTTAGCATAAGTCACATGATCTTTTATCTCAGCATTCTTCCTCTGGTGTAAGTTAACAATTGGTGCCAGTTGCGCTTGATACATCTTGTAATTTCCCGAGGTTGAGTCTAATTGGCACCTATTGATATATGTGCGCAAGTCTGACAGGGGAGCTACTTGTGTATCTACTTGAGATACTAGTAGTTTGCCTCGTCGAGAT